>JAOTOM010002441.1:55000-102849 GCA_034440615.1 Ashinkailepas kermadecensis
TTCTCACCGAGATGACTGTGGATGCCTTCTTGACGGACGCCTTGCTGTACTCGAAGATTTTGATGTTGGTGTCGCGCGAGCCCGAGGCCAGCAGCGGCAGACGCGGGTGGAACGCCAAGCAGGTCACCTCGTCCACGTGGTCGTACAGGGTCTTGATGACCGGGTGGTGGCCGCCGTCGCCGCCCTCTCCGTGCTCGTGAGCTGCCTTGGCCAGCATCCGGTCAACATCGATGATCTGGCGGCGGCGGCTCAGTCAGCACCGGCACGACCTGCCGCGCCGCGACGGCCACCCAACACCATGTGATCATTTATATTCAACTGTTTTTGAAGTGTTGTCCCAGTCGTTTCTGGGGAATTCATACAGAATTTGTTCTCAAATTCTTTCGATTTTTACATATCTCGAAGTCTGTAAAGCAAACTATTGCACATGAAAACAAAAATGAGTATCATTCTGGGACAACTGTAGATCTTTTTCGATACGTCGTAGTTAATCTCGCAGCTATATCTTTATGTTTCGTTAGCCCGCCATACCAACATAAAGATGACTGCCCATCCGGTGTAGGTGGCGCTTCGGTCGACTCGGCGATGGCGCGCCGCCGTTCTTTAGCAGGCCGCCGCGCTGCGTTCCAATTACGACCCTGAATGTAGCTGAAGCGCATTGATCACTCAGGGCGGCCATTTGCAGTTCGTATTGGGTACAGAGAGACCAGTCTCTGATGTCCACAGTGTCTGTCAATGATGAACGTAATATCGCTTTAGGTCCCACATCCAGATGGCTCTTTGACGCGCCGTGGAGCCACTTACATAACGCGGCCAGGAGGGAGAGGTGGATGCAGGGGGGGATGCACCCCCCCCAAACAAAAAATATATCGCACACACTGAAGCTAGAAGCACAAAATTAGGAGGGTAGATTACGACTGTAATAAACTCACTGCATATAAATTTCACGAGCCTAGGTCAATGTCTTCAGGGTCATACGATGTTGAGATAGCCGTCACAACGTGCCGACAAAACCTGTGATTCTTAACGTTCAGCGGCCGGGCGGCCGGGCGGTCGGCCGACTTCGCGCCTCCGCAGTTTCCGTACTTCCAACAGATTTCAAGAATTGTTTTGCATAAAGTCAAAGTCATAAAGTGTTAAGGCTTAATAAGAGCCACAGGGGCCATCTGGGTTAAGCCTATCTATAAATGATACTAGAAAAGTACATGCTCTCACCCTAATCAATCCATTATCTCAAGTTCCTATGAGCTATATATCCCAGCCTATCTAGCACCTTTCACCTGATATTTCATAACACACCCCTCAACAATTACAAACCACTGCAATCATGCCCATTGTGCTATCATAGCCAATCTCATCAGTATCACATTCCGAAGGAAGGCGCTGAATCCACTACTAGGCACACCCTATATAAAGTTATAAAAAGTGCAGACTTAATAAGAGACCCAAGGGCCCATTCAGTTAAGTCTGTAAATGGAAGATACCATAAGCCTGGTAAAAAGATCCACCCCAACCATCGCCACATCCTAAAGAAACCATCCACCAACATCCCACACACCTATCAATGCCTATCTACCCTAGCTATCCAGCCCTATTCCCTTTATCCCTCTTAACACGCGCCCTGGAGGGCCTCTGAGAATTACGCGCACTGGAGGGGAGGGGGCGGATTCCGCCCCCTCCCCTCCCCTAAGATATCGGCTCCTAGTAAAGCTGGAGGAACGAAATTCACAGGGTGGATGGGCACGGTAGTGAACTCTATTGTGTGCAATTTTCGTGACCTTAGGTTAATATCTTCAAGGTCAAATGAGGTCAGATTGGCAAAATTTTCCGGTTTTGCGTGGCTTGGCTTGTCATCGTTATGGATCGCTGTGATTGTGTTTAAATGCTCAAAAATGGACATCAATGATGTTTTGGACATTACTAATGATGCAATGCAGATGCTAGACCCAACATTTGACCTCAGGTCACCTATATAGCACCACTTTATCAGGTCAGTTACCTGTTCCAGTTACCGGAACCGGCCGCCCGCCCGACTGCTCCGTCGGGCAGCTCGGAGGAATCGGCTTCGTGAAGAAGGGAGTAAAGTACATGAATAAAGTATGTCAACGCAATGACGAACAGTACAAATGACAACCAGTAGTGCATTTATGGCAACATTCCAGTTGATCAAGTTTGGTTCCATTAACCTGTCATGAACTTGATCTTGGTGACCTAACATGACCTTGAAACTATACAGCATATCAATATGCATCAAACAAGTCGCTAGTGTTGCCTAGAACACTTTCCTTTTGTCAGTATACTGGAAGCGCATCAGCGCCGATTTTTGTGGTCTAGCGCTATAACATTTTTTTACTTTAGCGGTCCCTAACTTGAAAATTTTTCCGCCGATTTCCATTTTCTTGCTTTAAACGACGCGCCGTTCATTTCTAGGCAGGTACACCGAAAATCGCGTATATCGACCGGTGAAATCTGCAGTTATTTGCGAAAAACCGGAGGGGTGGGCGGATTTCGCCCCCCCCTCCAGTGCGCGTGTTAACACATGTGGATTGAATGTCTTACCAATAATTTTCAAACTGCATCCATGCCTGCTTAAAGGGGTCTGTGCCGTGCACACTTACTTAGCATAAATCTCACCCCATCCATCACAAATTAGAACTGAAAAACAAGATTTTCCTGTCTAAAAAATTTGTCCGCCCTACTTTTCAATGCATTCAATGAGGAACTCCCCACAACATCAGCAGGCAGCCTATTCCACTGATCAACAACCCTTTGACTGAAGACCTGCTGTCGCTTAACTGTCCTACACCTCAACGTGTCTAACCTGAATTGATGACCCCGATGTGATACTCCAAACTGAAGAACGTCGTTCAAATTGACCTGATCTAGTCCTTTAACAATTTTGTACATTTCAATCATGTCCCCCCTTAATCTCCTATACTTGAGTGAGTACATATCTAATGCCACAAGTCTTTCTCCATATTCTAAGGATAATCTCCATAATCTCCATAATTTCCATAGGATGTGCTTTTCAATTTTCAACAAAGTCCCAAGAGTTCATTGCAATATTCCTGCCCACTTATAAGGTAACGTCGAAAACAGGAGGGGTGGGCGAATTCCGCCCCCCCCCTCCGATGCGCGTGTTAAGCAGCTAATGTACCTAGATGAGTGTGCAGTGAACACTTCTTTACAAATTGGCTGCATACTTTTCAACCAACTCGGTCGTTACTCGTCGTTCTTCCCGGGTCAGTTTGTTACGGTCGCCGCCACGGTTGTTATCGCTGTTGTCGTCATTATCTTCCGTTTCTGCCCATTAAAAGAGAATAAGACAACTTTTGGAAACATGTTTCGCTACTCTACTGCTAAGTGATGTGTTCGGAGGTGCACAAATATAAACATTTAGTGATACGTACGTGCCTTCACTGTCCACGTGGCGAACGCAAGGAGGCAGCAAATACAATCAATAACATATCAAGAGTAACGACTGAAAGGGTTGAAAGGCATGCAGACAAGCTGTAAAGAAGTGCTCATCGCACACTCATCTAGGTAAGTTCGTTTGCTAAAAGATCCATCTTCCTGGTCGCAGGTAAAACGACATTACGTTCCCCACTGGTAGACACTGGACAGCAGAGGGGTGGTTGGTTATTGGTTTTACGACACGTCGACCGTTGAGTCATGTAGCGTCGCCAACCTCTCACGCCGATTGGTCGCGGGCGAAGAGTAGCGACAGGTGAGACTCGAACCCACAACCTTTCGATTGTGAGACGAGCATCTTACCCCTAGACCACTCGTCCCCAGCAGAGGGGTGTAATTGGTCTGTTTGTACCCGATACGAACTGCTAATACCCGCCCTGAGTGATCGATGCGCTTCAGCTACCTTCAGGGTCATGTCAAAGCAGCGCGGCGGCCCGCTACAGAATGGCTGGGCGCCACCGCCGTGTCGACGGTAGGGGGCGGCCCGCTACAGAATGGCTGGGCGCCACCGCCGCGTCGACGGTAGCGCCATTTACACCAGAAGGACGAACGGTCATCTGGAGACCGATATTGCGGGATAACGCAAAGAAAACGATAAGGCTGTGAGATTAACTATGACGTGTTGAAAAGGAACTGAAGTTGTCCCATAATAATGTTATTTGCTTCATTTGCCAGTTTGCATTGCAGATGGCACAATGTATAAAGATGGACAAAATGCAGAAACTGCAAGCGCCGGGTGTGGGCACGTTTTCCGATAAATTTGTGGATCTGAAGACATACATGGAATCAGTGGGTAAAAATGCACCAGAAACGCCTCTGGAAGCAACACTTTTCGGGACAAAAGTTTTAAACGTGGCCACCTTGCCGAGCGCACACCAACTCAACACAAAACCGGTCCGTGGCTGGCGACGGCGCCATGGGGAAGCAGCACAACCTGGCCTGCCGCATACTTCACACCCAGACAACCTGACGAAATGTCATCCGGACACAGTCTGGGTCGTAACTGGCTGCCTGCAAACCTACCTGGCCAAATTCTGAACAGCGGGAGCTGACGTACCGAGCTCGAAGACAGAGTGGGGAGCTCGAGTGCGGCGCCACTATGCATGTCGGGAACACAGCCGAGCATGTGCCTGTGCCCGGCGGCCAGTGCGCCGTGTGTGGCCAGTAGCCAGTGTGTCACCAGTCTACCTTAATGCTGGCGTCCACGCTGCCGGTGGCCACCAGCTGACCGTCCGGTGAGAAGCAGGCCGACCGGCAGGCGCCCTTGTGTGACGTCACATAGCACGTGTCGTAGGAGGCCGGCTCGGGCGCCACCGACGGCATGTCCGACTCGAACTCCAGGTCCAAACCGGACGTGAACTTGTCCTCCGGGTTGGACAGCTCGTCGCTGGAGTCTGGGGTAGCGGGTGCAGGTCACGCCACAGGTCAGGTAGGCAGCACAATACCCATATCACCATCATTGTCACCAATTTTAAGGAGGTGGTGGTGGTGGATTGGTGCATTAGGGCGCGCTGCCTGCATCAGTCATTTTGCGCCCATAATTTAAGTAGGGACTCTGAGGCCACGCGTTCGGTGGCATCTTAGCACTTACTGAATCGGTAGTCCTTACTGAACACGAGGTCCACCAGAAATGACCTCTGGGGATAATAGGGACGGAGTGGCAGCGGAAAAAAAACACCTACACAACATTGTATGGCCAAGACGGCTACGAACATTTTCACGGGCGTCATCTTCAGCATAACAAAAATAAAGATAGCCAGGAGCTTGCTTAGGTCAGCTGAAAGTAGTATTGACGACAAAACAATTCGTCGCTTGCAACTCTCCGGATAACATCTTAGGGGGGAAATATTAAGACCAAGGTTTCAGGTCTCTATTGGGAATTTAGCAGAACTCATGGAAACATTGTCCTTCCCATCAGAGAGTAATGTGTGAGTGACAAAGCTGGTCGCCTCAAGACTAGGTCATCCTCAGAGGCGTGGGAGTCCCAATAGTGCACGATTCTGCAATACCACCGAACCTCCAAAACTCAGAACAAGCCCGCCCACGATAGCATCCACCAGTCTCGCATTACGGACACCCACAACACCTGCTAGAAACCAGACAAACCCTGACAGAGCCTCACAACACACCACACGCCCCGTGGCTGTCGTTGTCAGGAGCCAGTGCCGCTCGGCGCTGCGACTCACCCTTCTCCTTCTGCAGGCCGAGCAACACCAGGTGGAACAGCCTGTCGGACGGCGGGCACGGCGGCTCCGGCTTGATGATCTGGTGCATGCTGGAGGCCAGCGTCTGCTCGCCGTCGTAGTACAGCTGGCTGTGAGCACCGGCACGGCACAGCCACGTCAGACGTCAGCGCCGCACACCCGGCTGGGAGCTGGTCTGCCCTATGATGTGGCAGCTGGTGCTTCCAAATTACACCAGTACAACAATGCAACATCTCACTCGCGCTTAGACGCCGGCCAGTCGGCAGTCGACGCCGGCCCGTCGGCTGTTAATGTTTGCCACGTCACCAGTGTCACCGGTTGGTTGGATATTGGTTTTACGACACGTCGACCGTTGAGTCATATAGCGTCGCCAATCTCTCACGCCGATTGGTCGCGGGCGAAGAGTAGACAGGTGAGATTCGAACTCACAACGTTTCGATTGTGAGACGAGCATCTTACCCCTAGACCACTCGTCATCATGGTGTTCCGGTACAACAAAGGGTCATCATGGTGTTCCGGTACATCTCGCTGCACGGTGAGTGGTTGGTGGGACTGATCATTAGCATGCCCATACTGTACCAATCAACAGAAGAGGTCTTTCATGTCCCTGATGTTGGTGATCTTTGCAGTGAAACATCCATCGAAAAAAAATCAACCTGGGTGTGTTTTTACTGAATGACAATGACAATGACAATTTTTAGTGATCTGACAAACCAAAGAATCTGGGGTGGTATAGTATACTGCAGCATGGCAGGATGGCAGGTGCCACAGCTATAGTGGGCTGGAACCCTGGGCTCTCACAATTCTTCTCCACATGAGGTGCAAGTTACATGGCGACTGTCTGTGCCCCCAATAGCACAGTGAGATGGTCCCACTTCAGATCCCCCCCCATCTGTGCCCAACATCAGTAGCATGGGCATGTGCATCAGCTTCCAATATTACTGCCATCAAACATCATGGAATGCTCAAAACCAAGATGTTTGACCCTACATCATTTTGACAACTACAAAATCATCAGCATGTGGCAAGGAGGAAATTTTGGCTGTTTGCAAGCTAATTTACACCCCAAGTGAAGCACCCCTTGCAAAAAAGGCTGGCACCACACTCAAGAACTTTTGCTACACGAATCTCCCAACAACAAAAGATGTAACCTGGATACCCTTTGTGGAATATATACATTTATCGGAAAATAATTGGGGACGAGTGGTTTAGGGGTAAGATGCTCGTCTCACAATCGAAAGATTGTGGGTTCGAATCTCACCTGTCGCTACTCTTCGCCCGCGACCAATCGGCGTGAGAGATTGGCGACGCTATATGACTCAACGGTCGACGTGTCGTAAAACCAATAACCAACCAATAACCAACCCAACCAATCGGAAAATAATTCATCAAGAATTGATTTGTACTTTGTAATTAAGGATATGGAGAAGAAAATGAGAATGATGAGTAGTGAAATATGGAAAGGACATTTGTCCTCAAACCTACGACATCAGCTAAGTTTACACTTTCCAATTAACCTTGAGCACTTTGTCACAGAGCAGTTCATTGTCAAGCAGCACGAATCAACCTCCAAATGAGAAAAATGAGAGGACTATTTTCTGGATTGCAGGCATCCAGAAGCAGCATGTGTTTTCCAACCCTGTCATGCACTGATCCCATCAAACATATTCATGTGCATGCACCTCTAAGCCCAAATAACTAACCAATCAATCAATGACTTCATGCAAATGTGGACAGTGTTTCCCATGTACACTGTGAGGGAAGTTCCCACACAACTTCAGCATACCTGATAATGAGGCGGTACAGAGCATCTCGCACCTTAACCAGACTGTCCAGGTTCACCTTATCCACATCTGTCATGTTGGTGGTGCTGTGGTGGATTCTGGAAACGTCATGCAGTGTCAGCACTACAGCAGGTATGATCCTGAAGAAAAAAATACATAATTTGATGGGGTGCAGTGCTTTGTTGGGCATGGTTATGAGCACAAAAAGACAGTTGTTTTGTTTTTTGCATCTCTTAAGTGCTCATTAAATATGTGTTGCTCATTAAATGGGGTGTTAGTTGTTTTGTTTTTTGCATCACTTAAGTGCTCATTAAATCTAACACCCCATTTGGCAAACACTTCAAAATAACTCAGGCGAGCAGCACTATTGACTATAGCACATGCATCATATCCACTGCAAATCTGTTGGTTGGTTATTTGGGCTTGCGGGCGCATCGACTGCGTTGGTCATACAGCGCCCATGACTGTCCACTGCAAATCTGTAAAGACGTTGCAGAGCCCAAAATCAGCAAATCAAGAGATTGGGAACAAAATGCCATCACTAAACACAATGACAGCATCCTGGACACTGACCAAACCTGTTCCTTATGCCACCTAAGGCCATCACATATGCAGCACATAACTGCATCCATACACACAGACATGCATACACACCTGTGTGTCAAGTTAGCACATACATACACACACAGATCTTGATGTGGGCTTATGTTCTGTGTGTGTATGCGTTTATGGATATGTCGATATTTATGTGAAAATGACGGTGAGCCACTGTGCATTGTTGCAATGTGCACTTGGCATGCGAGTTTTTGGCTTCCAAAGCAGTGTTTACAGTTGAGGAAGCCCCACGGCCAAAACATATCCAGTGCTAATTCAGATCTCCTTTTTGTTTCGCTGGCCGTAACGATCGCACAATGGGTCCGTAATACCGACCGTAACGACAGCACGCACGGTCTGTACCAGCGCATGTAGCGAGCGTATGTACAAACGTCTCCACCTACCGTTCGGCAGTGGAACGTGCATACTTTCTGTACGTATGGGCGGTGCCGGCTGGGGTGGATTGGAGGCCGATTGTGACCTCATTTGACCCTGAAGACACTGACCTGGGGTCATGAAATGTATACTGCAGCAAGTTCTCTACAGCCGTAATTCCTCCAAATTGTGTGCTTCTAGTTTTAGATCTTAGGTGGCCGACCCCCCCCCCCCCGGTGAACATTATGTGAGAGGCATGTTGACCAGGGATCTTCTGCACTTCCTATGGTAGCATTGCTTGCACTCAAAATGTAACGGAATGTGGTGCGTATGGAACAAGGCTGTTGAAATAACCAACTTGAACTGGATATGGATGCAATGTTTCATGGGGTCACAAACCCTCAATGTGAGGTAGGTGCATGACCACTTTGATTCGAAGATACCAACAGTTGAATTCCTGCAGGAAATGAGAGGTCTTACCGCGGGGCAGCGTGAAGCTGTCATGGAACCATCTCAGTGGCTCCAGTTCATCAGAATCCCTTTCAATTGTTTCTGGGACATGGGCGGATACAAGGGGCGCTGGGGGCATATGTCCCCAGTGTTCCCTCAGGGTTTCGGCCAGAGTTGTGCATTGAAAGAAGTCTGACCTTCAGTGTGCCCGAATGCCCCCTCAAATTGTTCAGCCAGAAGCACCCTTCCAGAGACAAAGTTCCATGATGACAATTCCAAATGGTACAATTGGACATTCAATTCATGAGTAGGCTTTAATTGAGTATTTCCCTCTATACTTTCATGGACAAATATTATGATATCAAGCAACTCATATGATAGTGCAAAGTAATATAAAGTGCAACATTAACCAACTACCCTGACCGCTAATGACCTGTGTGATCGGGTTAAAAATGTATCAGTGCCGAGATTCGAATCCACCACCATCCGCACAGAAAGCAGACACCCTAACCAACTGTGCCAACAGTTGACATGGCACAGGCTGAATACACGATGTAGAGCATGCTGACTGAGGAGATGTATATTTCCTCGACGATCTCCAATGAAGTTTTGCATGTTCTTTACACACCACCTTTTTGTTTCAATATGAGAATAAGGATATTTTATGCATTTTTCTTATGAAAAACAGTACTCATAAAAGTAGTTCAAAGTGAGGGCAAACCCAGAAAGAGTATGCTCCTGTATACCTGGGACATATGAGTGACAGGACATATGAATGACACAACCAACTTGGAGACTCTCTCTGGAATACAGAAAAACAAGCCCCTTATTCTTATAATGATTGTCTATGCTGTTTTTTTAAAGATGTTCAGTGTGTTGCTACTGACAATGGTTTCTGGCAGCTGGATCCAGTGTTCTACTATCCTGTTGTAGTAGAACACCCTGTTGGTGAACTATCTTAACCTTGTCCTGCTGTGATTAACTTTAATTTTGAATTGATGACCTCTAATTGCATCATTTCTGTTAAACTCAAATATTTCCCTGAGATATCCCTGTTCCTGACCATGAACAAATTTAAAGACCTCGATGAGATCTCCTCTCAGCCTTCTATATCTAAGTGAAAACATATTAAATTTCTTGAATCTGTCCTCATGTACCAGGTTGTCTATACCATTAACCATTTTTGTTGCTCTCTTTTGTACTCTCTCTCTAAAAGCCAACAATCTTTTTCATAACTAGGGGACCAAGCTTGGACACAGTATTCCAAATGTGGCCGACGTATGCACAGTAAAGCTTCCTGGTGACTTCCTCACTTTTGTATGATACATTCCTATTCATTGCCCCAAGCATTCTTAGTGCTTCCTTCCTGGCTTCTTTGGTCTGTTCTGATGCCCCCAGTTTTGTGTTCAAAATAACACCTAAATCCTTCTGCTGAGTCACAGATAGTGCTTGGCCACCCGTAAAGTATGGAGCCTTCATATGCTGCCTACCTACATGCATGATTTTGCACTTATCAAAATTAAATCAAAATTTCAATTGCAATTTTTCAGACCACTTCACAAGCTCGTCTAAGTCTTTCTGCAGCAAGACCTGCTCATTGTGCCCTGTTATTGCCCTAAAGACCTTCAAATCATCTGCAAATTTCAAAACCTTACTCCTTAGGCCACTTACTGTACTGGCCCCAGTACTAACCCCTGGGGGACTCCACTAAGAACATTTTCCCATGGTGACTTTGTACCATTTAGCATCACTCTCTGCTGTCTATCTGAAAGCCACAACTCTATCCATTGTAGGATGCTACCTGCAATACCATGGACCTGAAGCTGCACCATTAACCATTTATGGGGTACCTTGTCAAAGGCCTTACTAAAGTCAAGATATGCTACATCAACCTGATTTCCCTGATCAAATTGTTCTGTAGCAAAATTCAAAAAGTCCAAGAGATTTGTGAGACACAATCGCCCTTTTCTAAATCCCTGTTGAGTATCTTCCACCAATATGTTTCCTTCCAGAAAACTAACTATTCTATCTTTGATAATTGATTCAAGTACCTTGCAGACTAGGGATGTGAGGCTTACTGGCCTATAGTTTTCAACTTTCCCTCTTTCTGCTTTCTTGAAAATAATAACTACATCTGCCCTTTTCCAATCTGTTGGAATTTCATTTTGTGAAACTGATCTACAAATATGATTACGTGGAATTGCCAGTTCCTTTTCAGCTTCCCGCAATACCCTAGCATAAATTCCATTAGGTCCTGCTGCCTTGCTTGGCTTTATTTTCCTGATATAATTGAAAACAACATCACTATCAATGAAATCAACATCGTGAATCTGATCACCTGTCACTGAACTGTGCTTCACGGTTGGCAGATGAGTCACATCCTCCAACGTAAGCACTGATTTAAACTGCTTGCTCAGTTCCTCAACCATCTCACCATCCTGACACAACATAGTTCCATTTACTTCCAGTGGACCAATTGTGCTTGAAACTTTACTTAGCTTGTAGACACTAAAGAACTTTTTACTGTCCCCATTACAGTTCCTAGCCAAATCCAATTATTTTGCTCGCTTTGCTGCTCTGGTTTTCTGCTTCACAGCATCTCTAGCTTTTTGATATGACCTTAGATTTACGATATTTGAAGCTTCCTTAAATACTCTAAAAGCATCTTTCTTAGCCTTAATTGCTTTTATCAAATCTGGTGTAAGCCATGCTGGCTT
The DNA here is from genome assembly GCA_034440615.1 of Ashinkailepas kermadecensis. NCBI lineage: Eukaryota > Metazoa > Arthropoda > Thecostraca > Neolepadidae > Ashinkailepas > Ashinkailepas kermadecensis. Next base: position 66,596 of record JAOTOM010002441.1, read on the forward strand.
TCCTACCCTTCTTTTGTGCCTTTACTTTTGGGGGACATGTCTAATCTGAATTTCCCTCAAGTAAGATTTGAAGTAATTTGAAGTAAGATCAAGAACTGAGATGAACATTCATTTTTTCATGGATCATTCATATCATTCATATTACTTTCATATATCCATTCCATCCTTTATGACTTGATGACTTTATGGTTGTATTATAAAAGACATTCCAAGCAATCAGAAATTACCCTAAACTGCAAATTTACCGGTTAAGGTAGATACCTAGGTCCTATTGATTATGATGCTGGCCATATATTTGTCCAGGCTTACAGTATCTTCCCTCTACAGGCCTAACTCAGATGGGCCCCTGTGGCTCTTATTAAGTCTGAACACCTTATGACTAATAGCACAACTACAGGCATTTATTTACCAACCAATCACAACTGCCCATACATTGTCCGGTATGGGCAGTTGCGAGGTCAGATCTCATCGAGGTTTTTAAATTTGTTCATGGTTAGGAACAGGGATATCTCAGGGAAATGTTTGAATATAACAGAAAGGATGCAATTAGAGGTCATCAATTCAAAATTAAAGTTAATCACAGCAGGACAAGGTTAAGACAGTTTTTCTTCACCAACAGGGTAGTAGACAGGGTGGGAATTAAGGCACTTCTTAAGAGATTTTATCTCTGAAAACATTTTTGCACTCCGGGTTTATACTGGATAGGATGGGCTTCACATGCACTCCGACACAAATGTGGGAACAAAGATATCAATAAAAACACTGGTTATTCCACTTACGGTCACCACTCAAACTAATCACTTTTTGTAGCAGTCAGCAGCCAGACCACAGCTTCACACACTCCATCAATCTCAACCACCGGAATTGCCGACAACAACGCGCCAACAACAACTTGCAAGATGATGCGCATGTGCACTGAGAACACTGTTCTCCGGCTCTGGAGCCCCGTCTCGGAATACCTGTGTTTCTGCCACCCTATAGTGGAAACTCTGACAGTTTTAAGAGATGTCTCCAGAGTCCCGGAGGCCACCGATCAGAATTGGCTGTTAGCGTTTTCTGTTCTGAAATCTGTCTGTCAACCAATCAATGCTAGGTATTTTGTATGACGTCTTAACCATTAGAAACTTTGAACACATGGTTAACAGTGTCCCCACAAGTTAACAGTAAACACAAGACCTTGACTGATCCTTTGCTTTGATCACATCCAACTGTGGCGTGTGCGGTAGCGGTGTTGCGTTCGTATTACGTGGGAAATTGGCTGCGAAGGTAGGTACGCGCTCTGAGCTGAGGGTGAAGTGTGAAGTATTTTTGTTTCTTTTTCATATGGCTAGCCTTGTACTGAGACCAACAGTTAAAGGAAAATGCATTTCTCCTGTGAGTTATAAGAAACGAAACTGCTGATTATTACGGGTCTCTGCCGGGCGGTGCCATCCATTGTTCACTTCTTTGTTCGTATGTTTTGGCATTTGATTTGACAAAAAATGAGAATGATATTACTTATGCATATTATGTAGGTACTGATTTAGGTTTTTCCGGTTGGTTGCTGGTAAACAGATTCCATGTATAAAAAAAATAATGTCCATGAAAATGTACTCCGGAAGAAATCGGTATGCACTCCGACTCCCAACTCGGAAAGTAAGTTTCCCACTCTGGTAGTAGACATAAAATATATAAAGACATAAAAGATCAGTGCAACTGTGAGCCACAAGGGCCCTTCTTGGTTGCACTCTGTGCACTGAACCAGTTGTCCATCAAATGTGTTGATCAACTCTCCCTGGAATACAGAAAAACAAGCCCCCTATTCTTATAGTGATTGTCTATGCTGTTCTTAAAGATGTTCAGTGTGTTGCTACTGACAATGGTTTCTGGCAGCTGGTTCCAGTGTTCTACTACCCTGTTGGTGAAGAAGGACTGTCTTAACCTTGTCCTGCTGTGATTAACTTTAATTTTGAATTGATGACCTCTAATTGCATCATTTCTGTTAAATTCAAGCAGTTCCCTGAGATAACCCTGTTCCTGACCATGAACAAATTTAAAGACCTCGATGAGATCTCCTCTCAGCCTTCTATATCTAAGTGAAAACATATTCAATTTCTTCAATCTTTCCTCATATGCCAGGTTGCCCATACCATTCACCATTTGTGTTGCCCTCTTTTGTACTCTCTCTAAAGGCCAACAATCTTTTTCATAACTAGGGGACCAAGCTTGGACACAATATTCCAGATGTGGCCTGACATATGCACAATAAAGCTTCCTGATGACTTCCTCACTTTTGTATGATACATTCCTATTTATTGCCCCAAGCATTCTTAGTGCCTTCTTCCTGGCTTCTTTGGTCTGTTCTGATGCCCACAATTTTGTGTTAAAAATAACACCTAAGTCCTTCTCCTGCTGAGTCACAGATATTACTTGGCCACCCATCAAGTATGGAGCCTTGATATGCTGCCTACCTACATGCATGATTTTGCACTTATCAAAATTAAATTTCATTTGCCATTTTTCGGACCACTTCACAAGCTCGTCTAAGTCTTTCTGCAGCAAGACCTACTCATTATGCCCTGTTATTGCCCTAAAGACCTGCAAATCATCTGCAAATTTCAAAACCTTACTGCTTAGGCCACTTTCAATGTTATTTACAAACATAATGAACAATAGTGGTCCCAGTGCTTGGGGGACTCCACTAAGAACATTTTGCCATGATTTTGCCATGATGGCAAATCATGGAACACTGGAACCAGCTGCCAGGAAGCATTGTCAGTAGCAACACACTGAACATCTTTAAAAACGGCATAGACAATCATTATAAGAATAGGGGGCTTGCTTTTCTGTATTCCAGGGAGGGTTGATCGGCAGGGAGGAGTTGGGAGTTGGGAGGAGTTTGAAATTGTTGAGTGTGTTATGCAATAGCAAGTGAGTCTCTTATTAAGTCTAAACGCTTTATAACTTTATATAGGGTGTACCTAGCAGTGGATTCAGCACCTTCCTTAGAGACGTGAAGTGAGTGGTGCTAGATGGGCTGGGATATGTGGCTTCCTAGGAACTTGGGATGAGGGATTGATTGGGGTGAGAGTATGTACATTTCTGGTACCTTTTCTGGATAGGCTTGACCCAGATGGGCCCCTGTGGCTCTTATTAAGCCTTAATACTTTATGACTTGCCCGGTGAGGTGCTTACAGGGAAGGCAATCATGGCGCAACACAAACTTATGGTATTGAAAGCAATATCTGGTGGCTGAAGTAGTATTATTGATGACGTATTGAATGGTAATGCAGAAAATCCATAGAATTTCTGTATATTCAGGTTGTCTATCAAGTTTCCCTTTGAACATCCCTACTTTCTTGTTCTGTGCAACGAGTCTTGTATTGAACCGTTTTCATTGCTCGGCTCAGACATCCATGGGCGGCCTTATGGCGGAAATTTACTTCCCGTCCAGTCCCTTTAGGTCATTCCAAGTCAGTCTTGCCTTCAACTAAGACTATCCACGCACAAACTAAAAACTTACATCATACAGCATTGAATATTGACGATAATTGGCTTTAACCTTCCATCTTTTAATACAGCTTTCACCTTCACAATCATTGTTTTTTGTATTATATCATTTAAATTGTACTAGACACTCCGCCTAACATCGTTCCTACCCACTACCAAGCAACAATTGTTCTTAATCGGACAATTTAATAAAATATTGAACATGGGAAACCAATTTTAATTAATATTCAAAGCTGATTGATGTACGTTTTCTTGTTCGTGTCTGGAGTGTTTCAGTTGAAGCCAAAATATATTTGGAAGGATCTAAAGCGACTAGACAGGAAGCAAATTGCCGCTGTATTTACGCTACCTGTGTGATGTTATCTGGACGATTGGGTTGTTGACCCTCTCTGCATGATGAGTATTTTTTGTTTATACTGATGTTATTTCTGCAACAGGTGGCCGAGGAAGTACCTAGTTGGTAAATTGGCTTCAAGAACATGTACTCCAGTAAATATTTTGGTATTTACCTACATAGAAGAAGCCCCTTGGCACAAATCGTGGAAAATGTATGGACTGGACTTGAATCTTACCTAGCAGTTTCTTCCTGGGTAATCCTCAAGTATTACCCCTCACTAACTAATGAGCCCAGCCAATACATGGACATTAACTGCAGTTGGATTGAGAAGCTGTCCAATTTGAGAACTTGGTGTTTGAGAAGGTATTGAATTTGAAAATCTGTTATAGGTAGCAATAGGTGGTTTTACAGCTGCAATTTGCTCTCCTGTCTAGTCGCTTTTGATCATTCCAGGTCATTCCTGGCTTCAACTAAAGCATTCCAGACATGAACTCCGATTTAAATGCCTGTGAAATGGTGGAAAAGTTAAAATCTTACTTGAAGGAAATTCAGATTAGACATGTCCCCCAAAAGCAAAGGTGCAAAAGAAGGGTAGGAAAGCCAGCATGGCTTACACCAGATTTGACAAAAGCAATTAAGGCATTTAGATACATTTAGAAGTATTTAGTAAAGTATTTATGTATTCGTAAAGTATTTATGAAGTATTTAGTAAGTAAAAGATGCATTTAGAGTATTTAAGGAAGCTTCAAATATAGTAAATCTATAGGTTGTATCAAAAAGCTAGAGATGAAGCAGAAAACCAGAGCAGCAAAGCGAGCAAAATAATTGGATTTGGCTAGGAACTGTAATGGGGATAGTAAAAAGTTCTTTAGTTTCTACAAGCTAAGTAAAGTTTCAAGCACAATTGGTCCACTGGAAGTAAATGGGATTATGTTGAGTGAGGATGGTGAGATGGTTGAGGAACTGAGCAAGCAGTTTAAATCAGTGTTTACATTGGAGGATGTGACTAATCTTCCAACTGTGAACCACAGCTCAGTGACAGGTGATCAGTTACATGATGTAAATTTCATTGATAGTGATGTTGTTTTGAATTATATCAGGAAAATAAAGCCAAACAAGGCAGCAGGACTTGATGGAATTTATGCTAGGGTATTGTGGGAAGCTGAAAAGGAACTGGCAATTCCACTTAGTATAGTATTTTGTAGATCAGTTTCACAAAATGAAATTCCAACAGATTGGAAAAGGGCAAACGTAGTTCCTATTTTCAAGAAAGGAGAAAGAGGGAAAGTTGAAAACTATAGGCCAGTAAGCCTCACATCCCTAGTCTGCAAGGTACTTGAATAAATTATCAAGGATATAATAGTTAGTTTTCTGGAAGGAAACAGCTTGATTAAAGATACTCAACATGGGTTTAGAAAAGGGTGATCTTGTCTCACAAATCTCTTGGACTTTTTTAATTTTGCTACAGAACAATTTGATAAGGGAAATCAGGTTGATGTAGCATATCTTGACTTTAGCAAGGCCTTTGACAAGGTACCTCATAAACAGTTAATGATGCAGCTTCAGGTCCATGGTATTGCAGGTAACGTCCTAAAATGGATAGAGTTGTGGCTTTCAGATAGACAGCAGAGAGTGATGCTAAATGGTACAAAGCACCATGGGAAAATGTTCTTAGTGGAGTCCCCCAGGGGTTAGTACTGGGGCCAGTACAGTAAGTGGCCTAAGGAGTAAGGTTTTGAAATTTGCAGATGATTTGAAGGTCTTTAGGGCAATAACAGGGCACAATGAGCAGGTCTTGCTGCAGAAAGACTTAGACGAGCTTGTCAAGGGGTCTGACAAATTGCAATTTAAATTTTGATTTAATTTTGATAAGTGCAAAATCATGCATGTAGGTAGGCAGCATATGAAGGCTCCATACTTTATGGTTGGCCAAGCACTATCTGTGACTCAGCAGAAAGATTTAGGTGTTATTTTGAACACAAAATTGGGGGCATCAGAACAGACCAAAGAAGCCAGGAAGAAAGCACTAAGAATGCTTGGGGCAATGAATAGGAATGTATCATACAAAAGTGAGGAAGTCACCAGGAAGCTTTGCTGTGCATGCGTCAGGCCACATTTGGAATACTGTGTCCAAGCTTGGTCCCCTAGTTATGAAAAAGATTGTTGGCTTTTATAGAGAGAGTACAAAAGAGAGCAACAAAAATGGTTAATGGTATAGACAACCTGGTATATGAGGAAAGATTCAAGAAATTTAATATGTTTTCACTTAGATATAGAAGGCTGAGAGGAGATCTCATCAAGGTCTTTAAATTTGTTCATGGTCAGGAACAGGGTTATCTCAGGGAACTGTTTTAATTTAACAGAAATGATGCAATTAGAGGTCATCAATTCAAAATTAAAGTTAATCACGGCAGGACAAGGTTAAGACAGTCTTTCTTCACCAACAGGGTAGTAGAACACTGGAACCAGCTGCCAGAAACTATTGTCAGTAGCAACACACTGAACATCTTTAAAAACAGCATAGACAATCATTATAAGAATAGGGGGCTTGTTTTTCTGTATTCCAGGGAGAGTTGATCAACGCATTTGGTGGACAACTGGTTCAGTGTACAGAGTGCAACCAAGAAGGGCCCTTGTGGCTCATAGTTGCACTGATCTTTTATGTCTTTATGTCTTTATGAACTAAAAAAGTACATTGGTGAATATTTAATGTTAATAAGAATTGGTTTCAATCAATTTTCTCAGCTTTTTGTGCACAAAAATTATTGCTTGGTGTTTGGAATGAAAAAATTGCACTGATTGTCTAGTATAATTTTCCTTAACACTTGCCCTGGAGGGCCTCTGAAAATTATGTGCACTGGAGGGAGGCAGATTCCCCCCCCCAAGATCTCGGCTCCTATTAAAGCTTGAGGAACTAAATTCGCAGGTTGGATGGGTACCGTAGTGAACTCTATTGTGTGCAAATTTCATGACCTTTGGTCAATATCTTAAAGGTCAAATGAGGTCACATTTGTCAAAGTTTTCTTGTTTTGCATGACTTGTCTTGTCATTGTTTTGGATCGCTGTGATTGTGTTTAAATGCTCCAAAATGAGGGGACGAGTGGTCTAGGGGTAAGATGCTCGTCTCACAATCGAAAGGTTGTGGGTTCGAGTCTCACCTGTCGCTACTCTTCGCCCGCGACCAATCGGCGTGAGAAATTGGCGACGCTACATGACTCAACGGTCGACGTGTCGTAAAACCAATAACCAACCAAATGCTCCAAAATGAGCATCAATGATGTTTTGAACATTACTAATGATGCAATACAGATGCTAGACCTGAGATTTGACCTCAGGTCAACTATATAGCAGCACTTTATCAGGTCAGTTACCGGAACCGTGCCGCCCGTAAGACTGCTCCGTCGGGCAACTCGTTGCGCAATCAGCTTCACGAAGAAAGGAGTGAAGTACATGGATAAAGTATGGAAATGCAATGACAAACAGTAGTGCATTTATGGCAACATTCCAGTTGACTAAGTTTGGTTCCATTAACCTGTCATGAACTTGACCTGACTTGACCTTGGTGACCTAACATGACCTTGAAACTATACAGCATATCAATATACATCAAACAAGTTGCTAGTGTTGCCAAGAACACTTACCTTTTGTGGATATACAGGAAGTGCATCAGCTCCAATTTTTGTGGTCTGGTGCTATGAATTTTTTTTACTTTAACAACCCCTAACTGGGAAAAAAAATCGACCGATTTCCATTTTCCTTGCTTTAAATGACGCACTAGTCATTTCTAAGCAGGTACACAAAATGGTGTATATCAACCCGTAAAATCTGGAGTTATGTACGAAAAACCTGAGTGGTGGGCGGATTTTGCCCCTCTCCAGTGCACGTGTTAAACCATTCTGTATTCTGAAACTCATATCCAAATAGACGGCAGGTAACAAATCAGTTGGTGCACGAGAGTCCTACTCGTGGGGTGTATTGTTAATATTTATTAGTTGTGCTGTGTGAGCTTGTCGGGAGTATCAGGTATTTATTTATAAACGTGGTTGACATGGATTAAGTATTCTTTTGTTATCAATTTCTCTACCATTTCTCAGGAAGTTGGCTTATAACCGTGTCCTTCGCTAATTTAACCATAGCACCAATTTGTCATCTGGCAGTCATTCGTTGGCTGCCAGATACAGTAGAGCTGAGTGCAGTCTGAACATAAATCAGAAAGCATATTCTATTTTGCTGATGTTTGTAAGTTTAATTTTACTTATTTCAGCAGCATCGATAGTAAAACCTATTTTGTTATTTAAACTGATGTGAGAATTAGATTTGGTGGTCACTTTTAATGTATGCGGATCATTATGCCATGTCTTCTCCCTCTATCCTGTTCCTGGAATCCTGAGACCACATGACCTGAGAGCAAAAAGCTGCTGTAAAATTGCCTAATGATGCAAACCTTAGACTATCCATGCAATGTGAATTTAACTTGCCTGCAATATACCTATAATTGGAGGAAGTGAACTGAATGTCATTGCATTTGACACTCACTCAATTGTGGGAGATTCAGGGTGATATGATTTATATGTTTAAGATAGTGAATGGTTAGATAATGTAATCTGAATGATGGTCTTCTATTTAGGGTATCACATATGGATCATCAGTTCAGGCTACACAAGACAAGGTACAGAACAGTTAAACACCAGCAAGTTTTCAGTGAAAGGGTGATTGATCAATGGAATGTGCTATGTGGTAATGTTGTGGCAATTCCTCTAGTGTATATAAAAAGCAAAGTGGATATATTAATTAGGTCCAAGAGTCTATTGTAATTATCAGTTGAGCAGTGTGACAATGGGAATTGTATCAGATGGGGTGATATTGATGCTAGTATGTATCTTAGATCATGCTCATCAATGGAAAATTACACAAGAGCAGGTATTCATGGCAGTGGATTCAGTACCTCCCTTCAAACATGTGATGCTAATGAGACTGCCTGCATGAATACAATGGGGCCAGTAGTTTCTCCAGAATGAAGTTCATAAAGTAGTTAGGTATAAAAATATAAATTCAAGGAGCAGGGGTCTGGGAATTGGGGGGGGGGAAGGAGTGAATACAGTGGGATTGCTGCAAGTAGGTGTCCTAGATTATGCTTGTAAATGTGCAGTTATGCTAGTAACACGTACCTGATGATGGATTCAGAACTGGCCTTTGGGTATGTGATACTGAAGGATGGATTCAGAACTGGCCTTTGGGTATGTGATACTGAAGTGATTGGCCATGGTAGCACAATGAGATGGGTAGTTATTTAGAACTCAGGATATAGCATTGATGAGGAGGTTCTGGCCTCTTTTGTCTTGTTTCATAGTATCTTCTCTTTATAGGCATAACCCATATATACTCATTGCAATGCCTTATGGCTGTATGACAAAAGTATCTATATCTGCAGGTTCCTTCAAGTCAAGTCAATCATGGATGTTGTCGACCTCATTAAATAATGTTTGCCAGATGGACATATTTTAAGCAATGACCTCAATGATGCTCTCTATTTTTCTGAGTGGACTTTGCATGGCATCAAGAGTCTATGGAACCTTTGACTTCTTACTCTCACCAGATGAAGTCAGAAAAATGGATGGTAAGTTTATAAAAGGGCAAAAAGGCCTAAATGATGTGTTGCATGGGGGATATCTCCAGATGTTTTTGTATGTCATTGCACTGCATAATTGTTCTATATTGAAAGAAGTGTTTGGAAATTGCATGGACTAGCCTGCTGGTTCTGTAAATTTTTGACTTGTAAATCTTGATCATGCCCCTGCCTTTGGGAGTTGCTTGTCATCATATAGATCATTATGACTGCATACTTGGGCAACATAAACTTTTTCAATCTGATACCAGGTGGAGTATATTAGGGCCAGTGCCCATCAGGTAAGATCAACATTTATGCTGCTGTTTGCCTACAAACTTAATGCAGGGTTGGGAGGAAAACATTTGGTGCTGAATCCCACTTCATTTTTATAGCCTTTCATAGGCATATTCCATAGCCTCTGCTTGGTACGTCAACTATGATACCATGCCTCCAAAGAGTAGTAGGTTTTCAACAATTTTGAACCCCCTCTGGTTCATGGGTTCATCATATCAGGTATGAATAGCCTCCTATCAAGCTCCCTGAAATTTTCAGAAGTCATCACACTAATTATTTGGTGTTCCTGTTTTTTCTCATGGATCTCAACACATGGATGTATGTGTAATTATGGGTGGTGACCAAGCCACAGGTATGTGTGCCACTGCATACATGCTCAGCATAGTTCCGATGACAATCTGATCTGATCTGTACACTTTCAAAACCTTGTCTATTTCAAGTCTTGATTTCTCTAGTAGAATGCTTTTTGAATTTCGACTTTTGCCATCTCATTGCAATGTGTTGCTTGAAATACACTTAGTCTTTGCTCGCAGCTAGCACTGCTCCTGTAGCTCAGTTGGTTAGAGGGCTGGCCTGTGCTGTTCTTATCTGTCCTGGCAAGACAGGGTGCAAGTCGCTCCATGCTCTCGCAATTAGTCCCCGGCTGAGGGTCAGTCAGAAACTGGTTCAACAAGGCTGGCACGAGTTACAGGGACGGCCGTGTCGATGCATTGATGGCACATTCAACTCTTGGTGAAAACTCAGTCGTTAAGCTAGAATTCAAGAGTCGGATGGTGTGGCCAGGGTTCAGGCAACAAGCTCTGCCTAGCAATATGACCCTGATCCATAAAGCCAATCCAGCAAGGTTTTGAACACAATTTTTTAAAGAAAAAGTAAAAAGGTGAGGGTCTTTTAGATTTAGAGGTGCGGACTGCATCTTATGCTGGGGCTCGTAGCCCATGTAGACGGCTGGGTGACCCGTAATTTTTCAGGAGTTACCATGGATGGGATGTAGCGGCAGGTTGACATTTCCTCTACTGGCGTGACGCCCGATTTCATGCCTGCAGTACTACAGGAGCGCAGCCCTGGTGGTCTCAAGATTCGGCAAGCAATGCCTAATGAGATGAGATGGCAAATGTTGGTATGGGATAGTTTTAAATGGGAAAATGAGAAAGTTTGCCTCATGATATGAAGGCAATGTTGACCACGCTGAGTTTCTGCTACCAGATGGTAGTCCAGGCGAGTCCACGCACAAGTCAAGCAAACTGCGGCCCACTACCGTTGGAAGTGTGTGGTGAATGGTTGTTTATGCCAATTTTGAATAGCTTTCCATGTAATATGTCACTAATCATTTCAAGGCATTAGTCTTTGCTGTGCTCCTAAACCTAGTGGAGCATATAGACATAAGTTGTCAGACGAGGAATCCCAAAAAAAGCATGGATTAAGGAAATTTGGAGATAATTTTCCTCCAGACCAAACAAGCACTCCGGTGTGTGTGTGTGAAACATTTCAAGGAGTCGGATTATGTTACTGAAAGGTGGTATGGTGACCAGGGATTATTTCCGACCCCGTGACCCCTCACGGGGTCACGCTAGTTGGCCCCAGAGGTGTGGTAATATATCATATCGGAAAATAGAAACGTTTTGCAACGCCGCGCAAATTTTTACAAATTTACTGCCCAAGATACCAATCAAAACTTTTTTTTTGGTCTTCCAATTCTTTCTTCTTACTGGGTCGCACGTGGTTTTTTGTTCCACAGAGAAGGTGCTAGGTCAGATCAAATTCATGAACCTATTTTTGAATTACCTGAAAACGTGTTCAACATTTCCAATTCCCAGCCCTCCATGGTAGAAATTGGTGCTATATTCGAATTTAGTATTAAAGATTGCCCTAGAGTAGTCCCAAACCCACAAAGGTCATCCGAGGTCATCTTGGCTCATTGACCTTGGTTGAACTTGAACAGTATGTATGCAGGCGCAGATCCAGGATTTGTTATAGGTGTGGGGGACATGTCTGGAGCAGTGTATATATATATATTTGTGTGTGTATGTGTATATGTTTATGTATATATATATATATATATATATATATATATATATATATATATATATATATATATATATATATTTATATATATATATATATATGTATATATGTATATATATATATATATATATATATATATATATATATATATATATATATATATATATATATATATATATATATATATACACATAGCCATAGCTGCATTATAGAAGCAGCTTTTGATATGCAGGAACAATTATGTGGTAGATGTTGTGATGATACTAACGTTTTTGCTGATTGCTTCCAGTAGTGGGATGGCCTGGAAACTTCTTCTATGTGGAAAACGGCAACGTCAACCACAACACCGTGCAATACAACTTTGAAGTGCCATATAAGATGAACAGCCTAACATTCTCCTGGAGGGCCAGAGACATGGCAAACGTGAGTTGTTGTTGCCATGGTGATGAACCACAGTGTCACCTTACTCACTGAACACTTACTTTTGCTGTCAACTGCTGAAGTCTATAGCTACTGACCAGTGCTATGTTGCAAAAGCCATAAGTATTGGGACTCGCTTTGAATTCACGGTGAGACATAATTCCCAGGGACTGGTAATCTTGGTTCACTAGTCCACATGTAATCATAAAATCATCACCCCAATGTTTCGATTGGCCCAGTGTTCTCAGCGGCTGGCTCGAAAAGAAAACGCGTTGTGGCTTTTCACATTTCCATTGTCCTCTCATGGACTATGACAGTCTGCTACAGCTCTTCAGTACCAAGCCCATCTAGGCCAAGGGGCATATACACCTCCCCCATGGAAAGGTGACGCCCCTTCCTGCCGGGGAAACGCACCCCATTCAGAATGGTACGTGTACACCACCACCTTCCACCTCCCTGCCCTTGCTGTTCAATGGATTTTCAGCTAAATGACCAATGCAGTCGATGCACGCTAAAGCTCACTGTATTTGTTAGACAAACAGGTGGGCCTTCAGTATGCTCCAATGCAACGCCGCTCCCACCTCCTCGACGATTTGTTTTCTGTCGATGGCGCTCCTCCGAGAAAATGCGTCCCCGCGATGATCCACCCCTCGATCTAGATGATGATCCCCGTCTAGATCCACCCCTGATCAAGGCCTGTTATATCCAGAATGATATCGTGTTCATGTAAATTATAACATACTTCGCCATCGCATCGCCAGCGACCATCTAGCTACGTTGTTTGGTGCACCTTCCGCGAAGGTCACTCACCACATACCGGTCTGTTTCGTGAACCATTCGCCGGGTCACTACTGTAAAGAACAGCCTTGTGACACGCATACCACGAGCATGCAATCTCCTGTAACATTTCTCGTCCGCAGGCTTCTTCCATTTCTCCGCATCCTTCAGACATTCCGACTTAGGATGCATCTGTATCCTACGCCTGAGCTTATACAACGGATGACTGATGCCACAGATACATGTGGCTGTGCCAACGGATGACCGATGCCACAGATACATGTGGCTGTGCCAATGGATGACTGATGCCTTAGATACATGCGGCTGTGACAACGGATCAACGGATGAATTATGCCACAGATACATGTGGCTGTGCCAATGGATGACTGATGCCACAGATACATGTGGCTGTGACAATGGATGACTGATGCCACAGATACATGTGGCTGTGCCAATGGATGACTGATGCCACAGATACATGTGGCTGTGACAATGGATGACTGATGCTACAGATACATGTGGCTGTGACAATGGATGACTGATGCCACAGATACATGTGGCTGTGACAATGGATGACTGATGCCACAGATACATGTGGCTGTGCCAATGGATGACTGATGCCATATATACATGTGGCTGTGCCAATGGATGACTGATGCCATATATACATGTGGCTGTGCCAATGGATGACTGATGCCACAGATACATGTGGCTGTGACAGCAGATGACTGATGCCACAGATACATGTGGCTGTGCCAATGGATGACTGATGCCACAGATGCATGTGGCTGTGACAATGGATGGCTGATGCCACAGATACATGTGGCTGTGACAATGGATGACTGATGCCACAGATACATGTGGCTGTGCCAATGGATGACTGATGCCACAGATACATGTGGCTGTGACAATGGATGACTGATGCCACAGATACATGTGGCTGTGACAATGGATGACTGATGCCACAGATACATGTGGCTGTGACAATGGATGACTGATGCCACAGATACATGTGACTGTGCCAACGGATAACTGATGCGATAGATACATGTGGCTGTGTCAACGGATAACTGATGCGATAGGTACATGTGGCTGTGCCAACGGATAACTGATTCCGCATATGTGTGTGTGTGTGTGCGCGCGCGCGCGCGTGCGTGCGTGCGTGCGTGCGTGCGTGCGTGCGTGCGTGCGTGCGTGCGTGCGTGCGCGTGCGTGCGTGCGTGCGTGCGTGCGTGCGTGCGTGCGTGCGTGCGATTGTGACAACAGATCAATGGGTGACTGGTGCTGTGTAGCTGCTGCGTGGACCTACACAATACACATCTAGTATGACCTTAGTGCCACCATTGATGTCAATGTTCGTGTATGCGAAATGAGTGTGCAACACATGTAACGCATGCTTCCTATTTATTGCGTATGCATCTGGTGCTGCCGTAAATGGAACGCATTACTGTGTCTACTTTTGCACTTGATACACAAATACACAAGAAGCAAATGTCCCTGACCTACGACGTGTACGGAATTGTGTTTAGAACAACTAGCGCCGTGTAGGAATCCGGACCTGTGTTATCGATCGATATTTGGTATGTCTAGCATTGAGACATTGGGTCGTGCTGCGCAGTGTGTGGTGTTGGTGAGTCGTGCTGTGATGCTGTCTCCAGGTGACGTACGCCATCTCCAGCCATGTCCTCCCTGGCAGCGAGAGTAAGCTGAGCGCTCTCGACTTCGATATACCCCGCACAGGTGAGGCGGTGCAGGTGTTCGATGTTCCCCGTACAGGTGAGACGGGACAGTTTTCGCAATTTAAATCGCATTACAGATAGATATTGTGGTTGGCACTGTATAGCACCTAACTGGCGTCGTTGGTTGCTGGCGACATTCGTCTCTTATGAGGATCGTTAGCCAATCGTTGATTACGGTGTCCTGCACAGGGTTACTTTGTGGCCTCGCCATTATGTTGGCCTTTGTGGCCTCGCCATTATGTTGGCCTTTGTGGCCTCGCCATTATGTTGGCCTTTGTGGCCTCGCCATTATGTTCGCAGCGTGTTACCCCATCCTATCAGCCATGGGTGGTATCACCATGGGTGCGTAAATGCCCTGAGGAAGTTATACACGATATATGTATGTGTATATATATATATATATATATATATATATATATATATATATATATATATATATACACAGTACACACCTACATATATATGGGTGCTGTGCAAAACGAATTGGCTCCAACTGATTGTTTGGACCTGTTCTTTTATCGATGGTGCTGCCGATGACCTCAGTGATTCTGTCGACATTGTGACCAAAAATGCAATGGCCGTGACGGTGATCGTGTCCCGACCCGGTTTGGCACGTGACTGATGTGTGACGTCACGGACATGGTACAGGCCGTATTCCTGTCCGGATGACGCGGTTCAGTTTGCGGCTGGCGTGTTCGCCGCATCCGTCCGCCGTGCTGTCGGCGCCCGCCGAGTTCGTCATCAAGCTGGACGTCATGGTGGCCGGCAAGGTGACGGACATCTGCCTGCAGCGAAGGAAGCACTGCACAGGTCAGTTGGGCCGGTCGGCCTGCCTGCCTGCCCGCCCGCCCGCCCGCCCGCCTCCGCCCGCCTGCCTGCCCCGCCCCCGCCTGCCCGCCTGCCGCCTGCCCTCCATCCATCCATCCATCCATCCATCCATCCATCCATCCATCCATCCATCCATCCATCCATCCATCCATCCATCCATCCATCCATCCATCCATCCATCCATCCATCCATCCATCCATCCATCCATCCATCCATCCATACATACATACATCCATCCATCCATCCATCCATCAATCCATCCCTCCCTCCCTCAAGGGTTATAGGGTGGCAGGCGTTTGTCAGCAAGTTGCAGTGCATTGTTGAGTACAGACAGTCTGGGCGCATGCAACATGTGGACATGCTTTCTCGTATGTATGTATGCCTGAATGCCTGCCTGCCCGCCCGCTTGCCCGCTCGACCGTCCGCGGGCAGGCGTGTCCCTGATATGTTGACCTGTGACAGCTGTGCCCCTGGTATGTTGGTCTGTGACAGCTGTGTTCCTGATGTGCCAGCCTTTGACACAGCTGTACCCCTGATATGTTGACCTGTGACAGATCTGTGCCCCTGGTATGTTGGTCTGTGACAGCTGTGCCCCTGATATGTTGACCTCTGACAGAGCTGTGCCCCTGTTGCGGCAGAGCTGTCGGCGCTGGACACCGACACCGAGCAGGAGGGGTTCGGCTCGGCGGCCACCTTCTACGTGGGTTTGGCAGCGCTGGCCGCCCTGCTGATGGTGGCCGTCGGCATCGGCGTCGGCATCGCCTACTGCAGCCGCGGCTGGGAGGTGTCCCACCGACCGTGAGTCCGCCCGCCCGCACAACGTTGCCACTACACTACGGAAAGTTCACGGGCAATACATTCACAACAACTCGAGCAACGTGCGCAAAATGACCAACGCAGTCGACGCGCCCTAAAACACAAATCCGCCACCACAACAAATCGACCAACACAGCCACCGCCACCACAACCGGATAAAATTACCAGAAAGCTCCCCAATAGTTAATCCGATGCAGTCCAGGACATTATGTATGACAGCCTGGCCAGTATATCCACCTGAACCCGGCCAGTATTTCCATCACAGCCCAAGCAGTATATTCACCATTACCCGGTCAGTATATCTTCCGTAAGCCGGCCCAAATTACCGCCGCAGCCAAGTTGGTATATCTGTCGGGATTCGGGTGATGTATTTACTACAACCCGACCAGTACATCCACCACAACTCGGACGATATGCCGACAAGGACCGATGGCCGGTCTGGCCGAATTGAACCTGGCCAGGCAGGCAGTGGTCTTCAACGTTTCTGCAAACTACTCCCGTCTCTCCTACGAGCGCTGCCCATCTGATGGGGGTGGGGGGATGACAACCAGGTGGTGGCAAGGGACGAGAACAAGCTCAATTGGCGTCTACCAGCTCCACCTATGTATGTGTGTTGCACGCTCTGTAAGGCTTTGCGCCGTGGCGCTGTGTCCAGCTGTGGTCTTTGTGAGATTTGCTCCGAACTGTGGTGCAGTCTTCAGCCATGGCCTTATGATCCATGTGGTTCTGTGTCCAGCTGTGACCCTATGATCCATGTGGTTCTGTGTCCGGCTGTGACCCTATGATCCATGTGGTGCTGTGTCCATCTGTGGTGTATGTGAGTGCAGTGTTCAACTGTGGCCTTATGATCCATGTGGTGCTGTGTCCAGCTGTGGTGTATGTGAGTGCAGTGTTCAACTGTGGCCTTATGATCCAGGTGGTGCTCTGTCCAGCTGTGGTATATGTGAGCTCAGTGTTCAACTGTGGCCTTATGATCCATGTGGTGCTGTGTCCAGCTGTGGTGTATGTGAGTGCAGCGTTCAACTGTGGCCTTATGATCCATGTGGTGCTGTGTCCAGCTGTGATGTATGTGAGTGCATTGTTCAACTGTGGCCTTATGATCCAGGTGGTGCTGTGTCCAGCTGTGGTGTATGTGAGCTCAGTGTTCAACTGTGGCCTTATGATTCATGTGGTGCTGTGTCCAGCTGTGGCGTATGTGAGTGCAGTGTTCAACTGTGGCCTTATGATCCAGGTGGTGCTGTGTCCAGCTGTGATGTATGTGAGTGCGGTGTTCAACTGTGGCTTTATGATCCAGGTGGTGCTGTGTCCAGCTGTGATGTATGTGAGTGCAGTGTTCAACTGTGGCCTTATGATCCATGTGGTGCTGTGTCCAGCTGTGGTGTATGTGAGTGCAGTGTTCAACTGTGACCCTATGATCCATGTGGTGCTATGTCCAGCTGTGGTGTATGTGAGCTCAGTGTTCAACTGTGGCCTTATGATCCAGGTGGTGCTGTGTCCAGCTGTGGTGTATGTGAGCTCAGTGTTCAGCTGTGGCCTTACGATCCATGTGGTGCTGTGTCAAACTGTGGTGTATGTGAGCGCAGTGTTCAACTGTGGCCTTATGATCCATGTGGTACTGTGTCAAGCTGTGATGTATGTGAGTGCAGTGTCCAGCTATGGCCTTCTGATCCAGGTGGTGCTGTGGTGTATCGACACTGAGTGACGCCCTGTCCCGACAGGACGGGCCAGAGCCACTACTCGTCAGCAGTGTCCAGCTGTGACCTTATGATCCAGGTGGTGCTGTGGTGTGTCGACACTGAGTGACGCCCTGTCCCGACAGGACGGACCAGAGCCACTATTCGTCAGTGGAGGCGGTGCCACCGGCCCGCACGGCCAGCCCCGCCGACTCGGCGCCGGCCCGGCCGCCGGCCGAGCCGCCGTCGGCCGCGCCGCCGCCGTCACCCGTGCTGGAGCACCTGGACGTCGATTGTCTCCAGCTGGAGGCCACACTGATGGAGGGCACCTTCGGCAAAATTTGCCAGGGCAGGCTGATCAAGGACGAGCAGGACCCGCTGCCGGTGCTCGTCAAGCTGGCGACAGGTGAGCTCAGCCGTGGTCAGGCTGCCGCTAGACGCCGCAGCAGATCGCGCCATGTCCACTGCCACGGCTGGATAGTGTACCGACCGGCCCGAATCGAAACACATGGTGCGGCATGGCAAATGGAACACTCCTAGGGAATGGTCAACCTTTTAACTTGAAAATTATGAGGTGAAATGGTGTTGATGGAATCGTGGTCAGGATGAACTTCAGAAATATCACTGCGGGCATTTGTCGTGGTTGGACACATGATTTAATGAACAGAACAATGCTGACAAGAATGAAGAATTTCGACTTGAAGCAATTTCGATGAAGACAACATATTCGCAACATTGCATATTTTACTGCTGATAATTTTCACTGAGTGGTTGGTGGGGTATGCTTTATGGGATGAGAATCCATGTTAAGCAGAGCTTGTTTTGTAAGTCTTGAGCCCACCACCAGATCATAAAATCTGGTATAACTTTGGGCGAGTTAGTGCTATATGGCCGATGTAGTTAAACAGCTGACCAACGAATGGTTTAATGGAGATATAGTTGAGTCAAAGCGCTCGAGATTGTCGCCCCGGTACTGCATCCTTCCATCTTGTTTGGCCAGTTACCAGTTGTAGCGTGGCTGTGGTGTCCGAGGGTCCGGCAGTGGTCCGGCGGTGGTCCGGCGGTGGTGTAGCGATGGTGTGACGGTAGCCCCCCGACTGCCCCAGAGGTGGCCTCCGACACCCAGACGTCGGTGATGCTGCGGGAGGCGGCCGCCATGACGTCGCTGGCCCACCCCAACCTGCTGTCGGCCATGGGACTGGTGGCCGATGAGGCTGACCCGGGCAGACCGCGTGTCGTCTACATGTACTACCACAGCGTCAACCTGAAGCGGTCAGTGCGCGGCAGCCGCAGACAGCCGCCGGCCAAGTCTGACCTGTCTCTGCAGCTACAGCCGGTGCACCAAAATATCACAGATTGAGTGGAAACTGGCGTCCAGCAAAGGAACAATTATCTACTCCTGCTTCCCGATGTCGTCGATGATTTCCCACAGCTGATCGATGATGTCATCGATGATTGCGTCTTTCTTTCTCTTCCACTCAAGATGACAGTCAATAATTTAAGGGGGCGCACTGTCCGTGGCTGTTGTACCGTGGTGGGTGTTCGGCTGTTGTTGTTGACGTCATATGACCCGTTGTGGCCCTGACTCTGCGACTGCCTCAGGTTTCTGCTGCAGTGTCGGTCGGGCACCGACAGCTGGTGCCGCACCCTGCTCACTCAGGAGCTGGTCCACATGGCCGTGCAGGTGCTGAACGCTCTCGGCCACCTCCACCACCACTCACTGGTGCACCGCGACGTGGCGGCACGCAACTGTGTGTACGTACAGCCGACCCTCAGCCAACCCACAGCCGACCCGCGGACCACCCACAGCCCACCCTCAGCTGATCCACAGCCGACCCTCAGCCAACCCTCAGCCGACCCTCAGACCACCCACAGCCCACCCTCAGCTGACCCACAGCCCACTCTCAGCCGACCCACATCCGACCTACAGCCCCCCCACACACACACATAGCCCACCCACAGCTGACCCGCGGACCACCCACAGCCCACCCTCAGCTGACCAACAGCCCACCCTCAGCCCCCCCCCCCACCCCCACACACACACAGCCGACCCTCAGCTGACCCGCGGACCACCCACAGCCCACCTCAGCTGACCAAGAGCCGACCCTCAGCCGACCCTCAGCTGACCCGCGGACCACCCACAGCCCACCTCAGCTGACCAAGAGCCACCCTCAGCCGACCCTCAGCTGACCCTCAGCTGACCCACAGCCGACCTACAGCTGACCAACAGCCGACCCTCAGCCGACCTACAGCCCCCCCCCCACACCCACACACACACAGCCCACCCACAGCCTACCCACAGACCACCCACAGCTGACCCTCAGCTGCCCACAGCCTACCCTCATCCCACCCACAGCTGACCCACAGCCGACCTACAGCCCCCCCAAACACACAGCCCACCCACAGCTGACCCACAGCCGACACTCAGCTGACCTCAGCTGACCCACCCACAGCTCACCCTTAGCAGGCCCACATCCGGCCCACAGCCGACCCACAGCCCACCCTCAGCTGACCCACAGACCACCCACAGCTGACCTACAGCCGGCCGATACCCGATACATTGCTGGTCCATAACCTCCCCACAACCTTTTCATTGATCCCAAAAGCAGGCACACAGGCAACCTATAATCACTGAGCGTGCGTATTCTGGCCTCTTATTGGCAAGGTAGAGGTATTTTTGCGCCGCTCCTCGGACTTTCGTCGGTATCACACAAGCCGCCTGTGCTAGTGCAGCCGAATTTGTAGTGCCTTAAGGGGTGCAGCGGCTCTCAACCAGTTTTCGTCCCCCTCTCGCGAAACATCTACTTCTGCTTCCTGCTGACGAACCAACATGCAGCATACCTCGAGCCTTGCTCTGTTTTCATCTACATATGACTTCATTTCCCTGGAGAGCTACGAATCCTCCGCACAGCTCTTGTGACCACTAGAGTACGGTGCGGTGATGTGCTGTTCTGCTGTGACTACCAGAGTGACGGTGCTGTGCTGTTCTGCTGTGACAATCAGAGTAATGGCACTGTGTTGTTCTGCTGTGGTCACCAGAGTGATGCTGCTGTGCTGTTCTGAGATCATCAGAGTGACGGTGTTGTGCTGTTCTGAGATCATCAGAGTGACGGTACTGTGCTGTTCTGCTGTGACCACCAGAGTGATGATGCTGTGTTATTCTGAGATCATCAGAGTGACGGCGCTGTGTTCTGCTGTGGTCACCAGGGTGGACGACCAGCTGCGTGTCAAGCTGTGCGACATGGCGCTGTCTGGCGATCTGTTCCCGGCCGACTACTACTGTCTGGGCGACAACGAGAACCGGCCGGTCGGCTGGCTGGCCCTGGAGGCGCTTACACAGCGCCGCTTCTCGGCGGCCGCCGACGTCTGGGCGTTCGGCGTCACATTCTGGGAACTCACCACGCTCGCGCAGCAGCCTTACGCTGAAATCGACCCGTTCGAGATGGCCTCTTATCTGCGCGAGGGCTACCGACTAGCTCAGCCGACAAACTGTCCAGACCAGCTGTGAGTGTTGCCCACCAGCAGCCCCGACCAGCCGTGTGTGTTGCCCACCGACTGTCCCGACCAGCCGTGAGTGTTGCCCACCGACTGTCCCGACCACCTGTGAGTGTTGTCCACAGACTATCCCGACCAGCCGTGAGTGTTGCCCACCGACTATCCCGACCACCTGTGAGTGTTGTCCACAGACTATCCCGACCAGCCGTGAGTGTTGCCCACCGACTGTCCCGACCACCTGTGAGTGTTGCCCACCGACTATCCCGACCAGCCGTGAGTGTTGCCCACCGACTGTCCCGACCACCTGTGAGTGTTGCCCACCGACTATCCCGACCACCTGTGAGTGTTGTCCACAGACTATCCCGACCAGCCGTGAGTGTTGCCCACCGACTGTCCCGACCACCTGTGAGTGTTGCCCACCGACTGTCCCGACCACCTGTGAGTGTTGCCCACCGACTATCCCGACCAGCCGTGAGTGTTGCCCACCGACTGTCCCGACCACCTGTGAGTGTTGCCCACCGACTATCCCGACCACCTGTGAGTGTTGTCCACAGACTATCCCGACCAGCCGTGAGTGTTGCCCACCGACTGTCCCGACCAGCCGTGAGTGTTGCCCACCAACTTTCCCGACCAGCCGTGAGTGTTGCCCACCGACTGTCCCGACCGGTTTTGAGTATTGTCCACAAACTGTCCCGACCAGCTGTGAGTGTTGCCCACCAGTAGCTCCGACCAGCCGTGAGTGAGTGTTGCCAGCCGTGACCGTCCCGACCAGCCGTGAGTGTTGCCCACCGACTGTCCCGACCAGCTGTGAGTGTTGCCCACCAACAGTCCCGACCAGTTTTGAGTATTGCCCACAAACTGTCCCGACCAGCCGTGAGTGTTGCCCACCGACTGTCCCGACCGGTTTTGAGTATTGCCCACCAACAATCCTGACCAGCACCAACTGCTCCATAGGCAGTGTGCTGTAGTTAATATTCCAATAGTAAATCCTTTTTAGCTACGTAACGCTTCCGTAATCGATTGGGTGAAACTAAATCCAGATGTTGAAGACCCTAATCTAGCCTGTCTGCGCCAGGTTCGCCATGATGGCCTACTGCTGGGCGACGGAGCCGGCGGAGCGGCCCGGCCTGCACCACCTGCAGTCGTGTCTCATCGACTTCCACATGCACCTCGACAACTACGTGTAGTGTCGCCCGAGTCGGCCGGCGGCCGGGTGCGGCGTCACGTGGCGCTGCCGCGGCCGTCGTCGTGCCGTGTCAGCCGCAGCTACCCAGTGCACTACGACCGGAATCGGCTGCCGCGCGTGTGGCCCGCCGTCACTCATCTGTGTGTGAGAGAGGAAGTGATCCGTCTGTGCGTGTGAATCTGGTGACGGCTGCACGGACGTCTGGTGAGGAGGCACTGCTCGGTACTGGCTGGTGTAATAGACCGACTGGATGTGTGTGTGTGTGGCAGGACTGACTGGTGTGTGGGTGTGTGTGGCAGTGATAGCCAGGCTGGGTGTGTGTGTGGCAGAACCGACTGGTGCAACCACGCTGCTGGGCGGTCGTTCCATCGTCTGCATGCGAGTCGCGACTGGAGTCTGTGCGCCACTGCAATACTCGTCGCTGTCTGTGTTCTGTGATATATTCTTTGTTTTGTTTGGTTTCCATGACCTTCGCCGCTGCGTGCTCCATTTGATAAACCATCTTTTGCATCAACATTTTATATACATGGACTGAATGTTTTGATAGGATGGCTGCATTGAACCGGTGTGTGTATTGGCCGATCGGGCAGGCGGAACATTCACGGAACCGGTGTGTGTATTGGCCGATCGGGCAGGCGGAACGTTCACGGAACCGGTGTGTGTATTGGCCGATCGGGCAGGCGGAACGTTCACGGAAACGGGCCACTGTAGTGTCGAGCGGCGTTATTTTGCCCGGTGCTGGTGCCACGATGCGCGTGTTGTTTGGCCGGCTGCTATGCTCTGCCACTGGTCGGTACATATCTGATGGTGTGGGACCTCGCCACAGTGTCCCGCCGCTGGGCACTGGGCTTCACCTGAAGGTGTTTGCCAGCTGGTGCGGTGTCCGCCGCACTATTGCCAGGGAACCGTTCCGCCACCGGAGACCGGATGCCGCAGTTGCGGGTGCTGGCGCGCTGCTGCCACTCACGATTGAGTTGGCCCGCAGGTCTTTATTGTTGTTTATGTTGCGTTAACATATATGAGCCCAGGGTGACTCAGCCGTTTGACAATTTCTTCCACGCTGCCAAGGCTGCGTTTTCTCCGTGTTTGTTTTCCTTCTCAGTTCATTAGTCGGGCGATGGCATACGTAAGACCGGTCAAGTTTCGGCATAATCTTTGCAATCCGGCATGATTCGTTCGGCAAGTTTTACATAGCCGAGACCAGGGGCGGATCATTGGGGCATATGCCCCCCCCCAATAGGGATGCGGCGCCCCCTGACTGGAAAATGCGTCCCTCCGGGCACGAGTGCATCCTCCCCATTGCCATTATTAGCCGAAGGCGCTCCTACGTGATGCGGAAGTGCTCCCTCCTCCGCATTGGAAAATTGCCATTCGGTGGCGCTATTCCAGACAGAGTGCTCATCCAATCAAAATCCTGGATCCGCCCCTGGCACAGGCACGTGTTTACAAGTTAAATAGAAAGTTTTGTATTGCTCGTATATAGGGAAGTTTTGGATTGTACACGTGCCATAATATTATGGACTTGATTCTTTAGCTATATAGCTTCAATAAATATGGCTTGACAATATTTGTTAAAGCTTGTTTGGCAACTTATTGGACGCCCTTTCTCCACCCCATTCCCGTCAATACCTGTTCATATCTCTTCCTAATTCCACCATAGTGATACTTCTCTTCTGTTCCATCTCGCATTCTCCAATCATTATATCTTTCCCTCTGGCTTATCCCCCCCCCCATTGTTTCGAAAGAACCTACTTGGATTGGGATGCTATCCTACTTAAGCTCTAAATGGTAACGCAGTGCCTCGAAAAACAATCAAAGCAGTAGTTTCATTTCCAATGAAATATGCGCTGTTTCCCATTCGCCTGCACACGTTCGATTTATTGGCATGGCGCCTTTGGATGAGTTGGAGTGGCACTTTCGCATTAGTTGGCGTGACGCCTTTGCGTTAGTTCACGTGACTTTTATTCCGGAAATTGTATTGCTGGCTGCTTATGTAAGACCATGGTCGTGGGCTACTTGTTGACAGCACCCTAAGTAGGCAAGGATTTCGAAACTCGAATGACATTTCAATTCGAGAGGAGTAAGCTGTGGGGAGTATTCGCCTCTCCAATTGAGACATCTCCCGAGTTTCTAAGTTGTGGGCAGAGCTGCGCTATCCTATTGAGTATTCATGAAATTTATGAGATCCCATCGAGTATCATTTCTTGAATCCTACACTGGTGTGCTGAATCGCTGAATCGCGCCTGGGCGGTGCGCTTCCGATGTGCGCATCTCGGCAGCGGTCTGCTGGTGCTACTCAGGGTCCAGTGAGGCGAGCAGTGGTCTGCTCAGGCGAGGCTGCAGCTTCTCCAGTGCTGTGCCGAGTATAGCCCCAGCTCAATAAGGAACGTCGATGTCTGCTGAGTCGCGCCCTGGGCTGTACGTGTCTATCTAAGGCTAGTTGGCCATTCGGCAGCTTGCCACCGCCGTCTCCAGTCACGTGGTGACTGGCCTGTCGCAATTTTCGCCCACACGCCGCAGGACTACTTGACACTCTGGTACAAACAATCGATCCGCTTTTGGACTGTTGTAGTTGTGTTCGTTCCCGGCAATGTCTGGCCATGCTTCATCAAGCTCATTTGTGCGTTGAGAGGCGTTTTCTGTTCGTATTGTTGCGTGCATACACTGGCCTTGTATTGCGTATGAGGAATGTGTGGTGTAGGGCCCAGACTTGCCATTTGATGGGTTTTGATCCAGTTGCATTGCACTCGGTTCAAGCCCTTTGGAAAGCTGCTCGCGGGTTCCGGTATAGATGGTGATGCCGTTTGCTCTGTGCTATTTGCATCTTTTATACCAATATTCGAAGATCCATGTGCCCATATTTAGTGTGAATCCATGGGTTCGGGGGAAGTTGCGTTTGTCTGGTGGGAGCCACTAGCACAGCATTGGCTGGACATGTTCAAAACCTGGCGTGCTTGATAGACTTTCGCCTTGAAGTCCGAAAAAAATGGTGGCGAACCAGCTTAGTGGAGTGGCCACCGCTCTTCCCGACAAATTGGGGCAGATTCCTCCGCCCCGTGTGTGTTCACGCCGGTAGATATTGAAGTGTCTGAGTGGGCCGGAAACCCATGCGGTCAACAAAGCACGCGTATTGTTTTTAATTACCTGTGTCGGTGCGAAATACATTTTAATGAAACTAAGTGTGTATGATATGAATAGATCGGTGAGGAGATATCTTGAAGAATTGCTCTGGCAAAATAAGTTGGGAGTCGCACACTGGCGGATCTAGCCCACCGGTTTTGGGGGGGGGGGGGGCAAATTTCGGTTTTCGGCGTCAGCTCCCTCCCCCAGTGGCGTACCTAGGAATTGCATCAGGGGAGGGGTCGAACGGATTTGGATGGTGCCCATTCTCCCACTATTTTTGGTTAAAAGCACAGGATTTCGACCACTATTTGGCAAATTGGCCCATTTATTTTATATTTTAAATAAATAATAATAATTGACAACATGATTTCCTGTGTAGGGGCCCCAGCCTACCTCCACCGGTCCTATGTTACCGCATTTGTGTTCTTGTTTACCAAAACGTTCACGTTCACTTTCAACGTCTTGCACCACGTCAACGTTCGTGCACGTGTACACTGGCGGATCCGATTTTGTCAACGCTTACTGTAAGCAGAACTTCAGCACAGTGGCGTCGCCACGAAATTCTTCCAGGGGGGCAATGTTGATAGGGGGGCCTCCTGCCCCCCGAAAAGGGGCCTCCACTGTGTTAGGGCCTCCTCTTGATTTTTAGGCACCTAGTATGGTTCCCGAATGGGAACATGATCTCATATTGATGTCTTGTTTGTTCTTGGCATGGTATATAATTTACGCAAAGCGCAATAGCAAGAATCTTTTTTTCGCTGAGAACCGAGCCATACCAGGGTATAAATAAGCAAATGTAGATAAATACGTCAGTGCCAAAACAAACTAATATCTTTATGCTTTATCGACGAGAAGAATCTTCCCGCTGGCCTCTAGATTGTAGCGAGCTGGTAGGGCTCGTGCTGAGCATATCTTAAAGATATCTCCCATTGATCAACCCACTTCTTTGTTCACCAAGTTTAACTGAATATAGCTAGGTTCATCACTACTGTTAGTCATTCCCACCAGCTTTATCTCATAAACAAACTTAAACGATCATTTCTCAGTCCCAGGACAACAATTTCACGAAGGTGACAACGAGAAGTGGATTGAATTGGTTTTCTGATCGTCATCTTAGGGATTTATTAATTTTTTTCTTCATAACATTTGGTGCTGCTGCAAGGCACTTGGCACAGAAACTAAACTAATAAATACTCCGCGAATAAATTCACGACAAGAACAAGCATTGAACAACCATGCATCAATGGCAATGCAACAATGTAACAATGACAATGTATAAATAATGCAAAACCTTCGAATTCCACGCCGTCACGCCCATGGTTATCGCTGTGCTGTACCGTTTTGTAAATTATGTCGTTGAGAAGGTACTGAAGCTGGGAAGCTCTAATCATGCGGGCTGTAATCACAGAAGACAACTTTGTAGGAAGAAAATACATTTTAAAACATCATTCCTCCAATTTAATATGGGGCATCGGTGTTGTTTTGTATGCTTGTGAGGGGGAATTTACCCCCGCAATGTTGGCTTTGCTCCATGGGCGTAAGTTCTGAAAATTATTGGGAGACCAGTGACGCACCCATATTTGCGTGAAGGGGAGGGGGCAAACGTATTTGGAGGGGGTCCAACTACTGAATATAGTCTTCCGATTTCGACCACTATTTTGTCAAAGGGGAACTTTTTAAATAAAATAATTAGTGATCAACTGAATTATCCTGTGGAGGGGCCTAATCTACCACTATCGTTTCTGATTCGTCGGATTTCAACCCTAGCTCCCACAATCTGTTCAAATGTATTCTTTTGGTATTCCTTGACAAGTCACCTCGCACTACTGAAATTACACCTGCACAAATCACTTTAAAATGTAAAATTTTCCAATTTCAGACATTCCAGTTCATAGTGCCCGGTCGCCACGACGCCAACGTTAGTGCACGTGCACACCCATCTTGTGCATTCGGCGCATTCGCCACACTTCGTGCGATGCTACGGATTCTGCTGGGCCTCCTACGCTTTGTTAATTGCTGCCACATGATAGACTTGCGCCATATCTGACGTGATAAAATGCTTCGCATGGGCGTTCGCTGCGAAAATTCGATTAATTAAATTCGATCATTAGTTCCCTTCTTACAATATTTTATGGTGAAGAAATGCGGATACCCGCTGAGCTTTGATGCACCTCATATCTTTGATTAAACATGCTTCCAGGTTGGCTACCGAACCGAAGCCCTGCCTGAGTGTACTTCTTTGGACCCGTTTCGTATTTCTTCGTCTACGGATGTGTCTTAAGGCTCCAATTCATTTTTGTTAGAGGTCCAACGCATTTTCGAAACCCCTGCTCGTTTTAGGGTTTTGTTGTTTTTTTGTGCACCGAATATTTTTTTTAGTTGTTTTTAGTTGCTTTCAAAGATCTCGATGTGTTTACTTAGTGCCCGGTATTTTTGTTCGTTTTTGGATCATGTTGCTTTTTGCGGCCCCAGCCTCTTTTCAGGCCCTTGTGCGGTTATATGGCCCCTATGTGCCTTGAGAGCTTCCAGTGTTTTTGCTTTTTGTTTTTTTTAGTGTTCCCGGTATATATATGTAGTTATGGCTACAACGCATGTTTTCGGACCCTGCCGCTTTTTACGAGACTGCGCTTTGAAGGGCCAGTCGCATTTTCGGTCCCCGTCGTGCTCTTAAGGTCCCGCTGTGTTTATTTGGGGCTTCTGACGCACATTTGTGTGGCCCCAGTACGATTTTGAGGTTTCGGTGCGATTTTTGCTGGGTCCCAGCGCGACTTATCGCGCCCAGGCGCGTGGTTCCGGGACCCAACGCCAGTTATCTGGGCTCAACACGATTTTTGTGGATCTCTTCTGAATTTTCTTTAACTTCCGAATCCCGCCCTGATTTTTCGAGTCCCTGGTGCCATGTTTTTGTATCTCACCTCGATTTTCTTCGAGCTCCGGTATGTTTTTCGATGCCGTACACGATTCGTCAAGGCATCTGATGACATGTTCGGTGCTCCAGAACCATTGTCCTGACCCGGACTTTTTTTGCAATCCCTCCCGATTTTGGAGGGCTCCGGCTTTATTTTTCGGATACCGATGGGACTTTGGGGGACACATGGTGCCTATGTGGGGCCATAGACGCCAATTGTTGGCAGCCCGACGTTAATTTTTGATGCCCAGACCAAATTTTTGGTACTACCGATGGGTCCGAGCGCAAAATTTTTGGTACTACCGAATTGTGGGTCCGAGCGCGAAATTTGATGGGACCGGTTCGAGTTTGCGGGGCGCGGTGTACTTAGCTGTGACCCCAACGCGATCTTGGCGGTTCCTGTTACAGATTTTCGTGCCTCGGAGCGAGTTTTCTGGGGCCCGACGTATTTACTTTGAGCCCCTACGCGAATTCTGGTGGACCGACGCGAATCTTTGTGGTCCCAGCGCGACTTTTGGGGGCCTCGGCTCGATTCTTGGGAGCATATCCCTCTTAGGAGGGAGGGGCCATTTGCCCCTTTGATATGTCACTGTGGCCACCGAAGGAGTTCTATTTTTTCTGTAGGTCCTTATGTGATATTCTTGGGTCCAGGTACGATTCTTCGGTCTCCAGGTGCGATTTTTTTCGGTGCCCTGACACGTTTTTTTCCAGTGCCTAACGGGTTTTGCGGGGACTTTGACCCTATTTTTTTGGGCGCAGTGACATTCCGGTTGATAATTGATTTTTGGGGCAGCACCAACCTTTGGGGTCCAGGCGCGACTTTTTTGGTCCCCAGTGAGATTTTCGAAGGCTGCGACGCGACTTTTTAAGTCCAATGTAATCTTTTGTGTCCCGACGTCATTTGCTTCGATCCCTAGCGCGAGTTTTAGCGACCTCGACACTTTGTGGGTGTCCAATACGTTTTGGATGCTTTTGGTGTCATTGTTGGGGCCCAAGAGTGATTATCCATGTCCGGATTGTTTTTCGTTGCCCCGGCTTCATTTGTGTCCAAATGATACTGTTGGGGAACGGTACGACTTATCGTGCCCCTAGCGTGATTTTCATGATCCGGGCGTGAATTTTTGGTACCCATAGGCTCAGCGAGATTTTCAGGGGCCCTGGCCGGATCTTTTTGGGCCCATGTCGTGATTTTCAAGTACCCCGGCACGACTCCTACCATTTCAGATGCTTCTAGAAAATGATAGACCTCCTCTCGCGTCTTAGGGGTCTCGTCTCATTTCCTGGAGCTTCTTTACCGGTTTTGGACGTCTTCTCGACCGTCCTACCCTCCACCATATTCAATGGTCCTCCTCTCCCGTTTTGGAGGACCTCCTCCCACATCCTGGGGCCCCTTTAACATGGCATGGGACTTCCTCTCATGTTCCAGGGGCATCCTCTGCCAAATTAGGGGCCTCCTGCCACGTCTCGTGGGCCTCCTCCTTTGTCATCGCAAAGCTTACCCGTCTTGAGGGGATCTTCAATTTTGGAAACCTCGCCTCCTTCCATACCTGCTACCTACCACTCCCATTTTAAGGGCCTTCTCATTTCCTGGGAATTCCTTCCGGTCGTCGGGGCCTCATTCGGCCCTGGAGACCTCCTACTCCATCTCGAGGGACTCCTCTCGAGTCCGGCAGGGGCCTCCTTTTTCTTTTTGAGGCTTTCTTTTTCAAATTAGGGGCCTCCTCTCACGTCTTCGGGGCCTCCTGTTCCGCGTTTTGATTCTATCTTTTCCAATTTTAAGGTTGGCCTCTTATCTCCTGGTGGACTCCTGTTCTCTCTTAGGTGGCTCCTCTTGCAAATTACACGCAACCTTTCCTATTTCAGTTACCTTGTCATTTCCTGGGGACCTTCTTACCCGTCTTGAAGCCTTCTTTCTCGCCTGGAAGCCATCCCTCTTATCTAATGGCCATTCTCTCCTATTTTAGGGGCTTCCTCGTGCATCATAGGGTCTCTTTCCAATCTTATATCGTCCTCTTCCGAATTAGGTGCTTCCTGCCACTTTTCTGGATTATCCTTTTCTATCTTGGTGAAACCTTACCCGTTTCGGGGACTGCTTTTACGTCTCCGAAACCTCATCTCATATCCACTGGTTTCTCTTCCGTCTTAGGGCCTTCTCTCATTTTCTGAGGTCTCCCTTCCCGTGTGGTGGATTTGTGCATCGGGGCCTCCTTTGCAATCCTGGGGGCCTCCTTTGCAATCCTGAGGGCCTCCTTTGCAATCCTGGGGGCCTCCTTTGTAATCCTGGGGGCCTCCTTTGCAATCCTGGGGGTCTCCTTTGCAATCCTGGGGGCCTCCTTTACAATCCTGTGGGCTTCCTTCGCAATTCTGAGGGCCTCCTTTACAATCCTAGGGGCCTCCTGTGCAATCCTGGGGCCTCCTTTGCAATCCTGGAGGCCTCCTTTTGCAATCCTCGGGTCTCCTTTGCAATCCTGGAGTCCTCCTTTGTAATACTGGGGGCCTCCTCTGCAATCCTGGTGCATCCTTTGCAATCCTGGAGTCCTCCTTTGTAATCATGGGGCCTCCTTTGCAATCCTGAGGCCTCTTTTGCAATCCTGGTGTCCTCCTTTGCAATCCTGAGGGCCTCCTATGCAATCCTGGAGTCCTCCTTTGTAATCATGGGGGCCTCCTTTGCAATCCTGGGGCATCCTTTGCAATCCGGGGGCCTCCTTTGCAATCCTGGGGCCTCCTTTACAATCCTGGGGGCCTCCTTTTCAATCCTGGGGGCCTCCTTTGTAATCCTGGAGGCCTCCTTTGCAATCCTGGGGGCCTCCTTTGCAATCCTGGGGCCTACTTTGCAATCCTGGGGCCTCCTTTGCAATCCTGGAGTCCTCCTTTGTAATCCTGGTGGCCTCCTTGGTAATCCTGTGGCCTCCTTTGCAATCCTGGGGCCTCCTTTGCAATCCTGGGGGCCTCCTTTGCAATCCTGGAGTCCTCCTTTGAAATCCTGGTGGTCTCCTTTGCAATCCTGGGAGCCTCTTTTGCAATCCTGGGGCCTCCTTTGCAATCTTGGGGGCCTCCTTTGCAATCCTGGGGCCTCCTTTGCAATCCTGGAGGCCTCCTTTGCAATCGTGAGGGCCTCCTTTGCAATCCTAGAGACCTCCTTTGCAATCGTGAGGGCCTCCTTTGCATTCCTGGGGGTCTTCTTTGCAATCCTGGAGTCCTCCTTTGCAAACCTGGGGGCCTCTTTTGCAATCCTGGGGGCCTCCTTTGCAATCCTGGGGGCCTCCTTTTCAATCCAGGGGGCCTCCTTTGTAATCATGGAGGCCTCCTTTGTAATCATGGAGGCCTTCTTTGCAATCCTGGGGGCCTCCTTTGCAATCTTGGGGTCTCCTTTTCAATCATGGGGGCCTCCTTTGTAATCATGGAGGCCTCCTTTGCAATCCTGTGGGCCTCCTTTGTAATCCTGGAGGCCTCCTTTGCAATCCTGGGGGCCTCCTTTGCATTCCTGGGGGCCTCCTTTGCAATCCTTGAGTCCTCCTTTGCAAACCTGGGGGCCTCCTTTGCAATCCTGGGGGCCTCGTTTTCAATCCTGGGGCCTACTTTGTAATCCTGGAAGCCTCCTTTGCAATCCTGGGGGCCTCCTTTGCAATCCTGGGGGCATCCTTTGCATTCCTGGGGGCCTCCGTACCAATTGTTGGGACTCTCGTGATTTCTGGGACCTCCTATCCTCTCCTAGGTGACTCATTCTTAAAATTAGGGGCCTCCTCTCACGTCTTGGAGACTTCCTCTCGTGTCTCGTCGGCCTCATTGCTCACTTTTTTCCTGTGCATTTCCGGATAGGGGCCTCCTCAAATTTCATGGGGGGGGGTGCGCCCCCTCTGTTTGACGGTAGGGGGTATATATATGCATATATATATACATATATATATCCATATGTATGTATATGTATGTATGTGTATGTATATATAATGTGTATATGTATATATATATACATATATATATATATATATATATATATATATATATATATGTATGTATATGTATATGTGTATGTATGTGTATATGTATATATATATATAAATATATATATATATATATATATATATATATATATATATATATATATATATATATATATATATATAAATATATATATATATATACATATATATATATATATATATATACATATATATATATAATATATATATATATATATATATATATATATATATATATATATATATATATATATATATATATATATATATATATGTATATATATTTATATATATTTATATATATCCTAACGCACGTGAGCACGTCAGTCCGACTATTTAGAAACCTGAAAATTGTTTTCTTCTTCTTTAGTACACACTTCAAGATCCATGAACATAATTTAACAACTTGAAATGATAGACATGCCATAGGCCTGCATTATTATTCACTACGAACCAAACCCGAATTGTTCATTTTGCTGTTCGTTACCTCTCACGTTTATTTGGAAGTAATTGCAATCTTTGCCAAAAAATGAGTTTGTGGAGGCAGTTGGTGCAGCCGTACAGCTTGCTATGAATTAATTGCACAGCTGTTGGTCGCCGACCTTTCCTCGTTCTTGTCAGTTCGGTCAGTAGAGTGTCTGGTTGTAATCGGGAGCTATTACGTCGAATCCCAAGAAACGCGTCCCATCAATACATTTAGTGATGCAATTTGGTGCATGTATCGTATTTGAGGTTGCTTTAGTTTTTCATACACAGCTGAAGACGCATGGTTACTAAAGTACTACTAATATTAAATTCCAAGACCGACATACAAGGAGCCCCAATCGAGCACACCGTACTCTGAACACCGTACTCTCCCTTGTCCAACGCCTTCAATGACGCCTTATGCCAGTAGTAATTGCAAAACAACTTAACAAATAGTATTACCATTAAAAGGAGAAGGAACAAGGCAAAAAGCAACCAAAACAACTAATCTGTATCAATAATGGACTTCAGAACTGGCATGTGCTCACCTGAAAGCAACAGACAAAGTATAGTAGAGTGGTGCTATCTGGTTGACAGTTGTACATATTCCACGTACAGTACCGCAGGGTACCTTAATTACACCTTGAACAGCGACGAACTCTCCTATCCAACTTAGTTACTTGTGTGGTGACCCCAGATAAATATGCATCTTCTGGAGGTGAAGAGGAATGTGAAACATTGCTCCTTGGAGGGATGCGAAACCGCTTCCGGTGGTGAGAAGGGGGATGAGAAATACTGCCTCCTTCGGAGATGAAATGGTAATGCGAAATAATGCACCATCTGGAGTTGTAAGAGATATACGAAAGTCTACCCTCTAAAGGGATTAGTGAATCTAGAACACTGCTTACTCATCATATGAAGTAAGGACTTGAAATACTGTTCACCTGCGCAGATGAAGGAACGAGGTGTAGCACTGTTTCCTCCGGAACATCTCGTATTGTTCGTAGTTAACGCCGCCTATCGCTTCGGCCATCTTCTTGCTAAGCTTCATGGGCTTGGGATTGCGGTCCAGGATGTAGTCGATGTTGAAGTCCACATCGATGAGGTTGCCGGCTTAGTCAGCAGCGAGCTGTCCAGGTGGCGGTCTCCGACACCCGGCAGGTAGATGATGATACAGTAGTCAGCTGAAGGGCACGGGACGCGGTTACACGCCACGGGACATTGCCTCAGGATTCCGGTGTCGCTCTCAGTGCTATATATATATATATATATATATATATATATATATATATATATATATATATATATATATATATATATATATATACATATATATATACATATATATATATATACATATGAAGTTAGGATATTCAAGAGTATGTTAGGTTAGGCTAGGTGACATAGTAGGATAGTGTACCATTGTTTCGCGATGAGATGGAACTATCTGTGATTTACGAAGTCATACTGGGGAAGTTAGATATTTATTTTTAAGGAAGATTCCAATATATCGATTAAGCCAAGAATATCTATAGGCTGATGGACAGACATCCGAAAAGGTCGACTGTTCATAAGTTTTCCGAGACTGCCAATTACAAAGAGATAGCGAATCCACAGCCTAAATGTCGAGTGGCATCGAGGAGGGCATGAGGGGAATAGTAATATAAAATTAATGGAGAAGCGTTGTGAAAGGTCTTACTGAGTTAGGAACAGCCGCAGAGGTTCGTCATTCCAGAATGTCCACAAAAGGCTGGAAGGTGCGATTCAACGCACCGGCAAATTGCCCGCTGGAAAAATAAAACACTGCAATCCTAGCTGACCTGCACCTAATTGTATTTACCGCACATACGCAATGCATCTCCGCTCGAAAGAACCAGTCCGAGAGGACCTCTTGTCGTCAGCCAGAGCGAGCCGTTCCAGCCCAGGAGCCCAAAGGATTTTGCAGCAAAAGTATTTTGCCAGTTTTTACCAGTATTTTGCCGGCTGATCAGTTGATAGTTTGGTAGCATTCGTATGGAAGCCTCTGAGCGGGACGCAATACTGCAGCTGCTCTACATCTTTTGCTTCCAAACAGATGTGAGATGGTGTATTAATAATGGTTTGTTGTGTATTAGTAGTGGATAATGAAATCCCATGTCTTTTGATTGATGGGACACTGGTATTGAAATCAGATTATTATATACTTTACTGAGTGTGATTTGTAAGCATAGGTGGAGGA
The DNA here is from genome assembly GCA_034440615.1 of Ashinkailepas kermadecensis. Lineage (NCBI taxonomy): Eukaryota > Metazoa > Arthropoda > Thecostraca > Neolepadidae > Ashinkailepas > Ashinkailepas kermadecensis. The sequence continues at coordinate 101,977 of JAOTOM010002441.1, forward strand.
GTTCGAAAACTATTGGTGAGGCTCAATATTAGTGTATGAAGTTAAATAGTGCTGCCGATTTGGTTGACGTGGTCCACCCCATGGAGTCCAATGTTGATGCTAAGAAGGGAAGAAGTGAAGTTGGTAGGTCCAAGGTCACATCAAAATCAAAGGAAACTCCACGCCTGTCTTGTATGTAAGTAATCTTTCTGATATTTGTGCCACAATTGATGAATATTAATTTAAATGTACATATCCACATGTCTAATTGTGTTCAGTGTTGGATGAATAATTAGAGCTGTACCACTCGAGCATCTGAACAAGCCATGGAAAATATAAAATAAGCCCTGGGGTGGATAATTTTCTGGGAAGGACAATCTGGTCAGCTCGTCGATACGTCGCTGGCCAGCTGCCTGTCGGTGGGCAAAACATATTTCACGAGACAATATTTCGAGAAGAGGACGCATACCGTGTTTCGGTCCAGCAGTTTATTGTCATCTATAATCACCTTGAAAGTGAAGGCTATGTAGACTGGCTCCCCACACAGTGCACTGAATCCTGGCGAGCCAACGCACACCTGGGAACAAATATGACAGCTGTCACTTTTGATTGTTAGTGATTCAACCCAACACACTGCTTGCTGGTGTAACTGTCATTCTGACACCCACACCGAGTTGTCTTGATCTTTCACTTAAATTCAAGCACAATGAAGCGTGTTGAATTGTTGAAATCGTGACATTCTTATATTTTTGTACCATGTCTGTTGCTACGACTGGTAAGATACATCAGGTTGACTCAGCTGCACCCAGGAAACGTTTTGAGGAAACAGCGCACTTGAAATATAACAAATGTGTTTAGTCAACAAACGTGCACCCGAGAAACGTTGATCTCACT
>JAOTOM010002442.1:0-22500 GCA_034440615.1 Ashinkailepas kermadecensis
CTCTCTCTCTCTCTCTCTCTCTCTCTCTCTCTCTCTCTCTCTCTCTCTCTCTCTCTCTCTCTCTCTCTCTCTCTCTCTCTCTCTCTCTCTCTCTCTCTCTCTCTCTCTCTCTCTCTCTCTCTCTCTCTCTCTCTCTCTCTCTCTCTCTCTCTCTCTCTCTCTCTCTCTCTCTCTCTCTCTCTCTCTCTCTCTCTCTCTCTCTCTCTCTCTCTCTCTCTCTCTCTCTCTCTCTCTCTCTCTCTCTCTCTCTCTCTCTCTCTCTCTCTCTCTCTCTCTCTCTCTCTCTCTCTCTCTCTCTCTCTCTCTCTCTCTCTCTCTCTCTCTCTCTCTCTCTCTCTCTCTCTCTCTCTCTCTCTCTCTCTCTCTCTCTCTCTCTCTCTCTCTCTCTCTCTCTCTCTCTCTCTCTCTCTCTCTCTCTCTCTCTCTCTCTCTCTCTCTCTCTCTCTCTCTCTCTCTCTCTCTCTCTCTCTCTCTCTCTCTCTCTCTCTCTCTCTCTCTCTATATATATATATATATATATATATATATATATATATATATATATATATATATATATATATATATATATATATATATATATATATATATATATATATATATATATATATATATATATATATATATATATATATATATATATATATATATATATATATATATATATATATATATATATATATATATATATATATATATATATATATATATATATATATATATATATATATATATATATATATATATATATATATATATATATATTCTCTCTCTCTCTCTCTCTCTCTCTCTCTCTCTCTCTCTCTCTCTCTCTGTTCTGACGCGGCCGGGCTACCGCTGGGTCCAGCCGTCCGCTGATTGTGACTGATGTTGGTGCTCTTCGAACATCAGTTTTGTTATCGCCGTAGTTCAGGTCAGTTCAAAGTGGAATATCTGTTGGTATTAGTAATCGCTGATAAACTGCTAATAAATTGTTCATGGATACATTACGTTATATACAGGTGCGTTCAACCAAAAAAAAAAACAAAAAAAAAACAATGAAGAGCGCGGTTACGTAGCTAGTAATACACATTCATAATGATACCACATACATTGGGTATGTGGTATATTGTTCTTTGTCATCATAAAGTAATACTACATTCGAAGCAGTTAATGCATAGATTTGCTTTTCAATTAACTATTTTTGTCCTAAAAGTTGCAAAAAATGGTACCTCTGTATTCTTACAGCTGTATGACGTATGATGGCGTATGACGTTTATCGCATTTTTCGTCGGAAAATTACCCACTCGCAGGGACCAAATTACAGTTAAAACCCTCTCGATGAAACGCAATAAGTTTGCATTCGCTACATGTATGTCGGTCATTTTATTTCTGGAACGTGTCGTGCATTTTAAGAGAAAAAATGAAATCGGCTCCTAGTCCGTAAAAAAAGCGTTTATATTGGATATTTACACCAATCCTTTTTCAGGTCAAACGCACTCATTACCTGGAACATAATGCTACTTTCATGCCACTCTCTGGGAAGAAATTCAACACAGACGTGGATCGAAGGTGGAAATCTATCTACAACCATCGAACATCGTCAGTGAAACGTTTCTGTCGTATTCCAGTCACAATAAATCACATACCCTGGCCGTCGACTACGCTGCACCGTATTTTTACGTGCATGGTCGTGCATGGTCACACCTGTGCGCGTTGCTCCGCATCACAGGCTGGGCGGCATCAGCGACCACGAGCGGTCAATGAGATGCTTGATTTGCGGACTTGTCTGGTACGCGCTGTGGCGACAGCGCGGCATCTGTCCGGACAATGGCCACTGCATTGTTCCGACGGTTCCGCGACATCGGATCGCGGATTATCGTCATTGGATCGTCCGGGAGGCGAATGTCTTGGGTGGCTCATGCATTTGGGACAGACTGACTCCTGGCGGTCCTGTCGATGGTTGCGAGTGGCTCATGCATTTGGGACAGACAACCGGACTCTTGGCGGTCCTGTCGATGCTGTGAGTGGCTCATGCATTTGGGACAGACAGTCGGACTCTTGGCGGTCCTGTCGATGGCTGTGAGTGGCTCATGTATTTGGGACAGACAACCGGACTCTTGGCGGTCCTGTCGATGCTGTGAGTGGCTCATGTATTTGGGATAGACAGCCGGACTCTTGGCGGTCCTGTCGATGGTTGTGAGTGGCTCATGTATTTGGGACAGACAACCGGACTCTTGGCGGTCCTGTCGATGCTGTGAGTGGCTCATGTATTTGGGATAGACAGACGGACTCTTGGCGGTCCTGCCAATGGTTGTGAGTGGCTCATGTATTTGGGACAGACAGCCGGACTCTTGGCGGTCCTGTGGATGGCTGTGAGTGGCTCATGTATTTTGGACAAACAGCCGGACTCTTGGCGGTCCTGCCGATGGCTGTGAGTGGCTCATGTATTTTGGACAGACAGTCGGACTTCCAGGCTCGGTACAGGCCGTGACACTTAGCGGTCTTGCCGATGGCTGATGGCCGGGGAGCTGCATCCCCCTCCCTCCCATCTTTTTTTATTTCTCTCTCTCTCTCTCTCTCTCTCTCTCTCCCTGTGTCCTTCCCACTGCCAGCCTGGCCCGGCGGTATCCGGTATAAAAACGTCGACAGGCGGCGCCATGTCGAGGTCGCTGACCCGAGCTGTGTTGACCGGCCGTCGGCGTGATTGATGACACCTTGGACGCCCAGTCTGACGTGTGATGAACTATGATGGGCTCGTGTTCCGCAACGGGCTGTTGTCACGTGACCAGCAGGGGTGGCGTTTTGAAAAACGATTGAGCGTAAGGTCAAAGTGAAGAGCGAAACTAAGCTTAGGATAAAATGAGTGAAATATTTCCCAATGGCCAGGTACAATCTTCTGAAAAAAGTGTTTCGTTTGTAATGTGAGTGGTTATCCTTTTTATCCCGAACTCAAATACTCGGAGCTTCAGCTTAAAATTATAAAATATAAGCTTAGAATCATCAAGTGGTAAGTAGAAATGATGTTTATTAATGCTTTCTGTATTGCATGTAGGGAAAGACAACTTATTTGTTCAGAGATCAGATTGTCTAGCTAGGAGCAGCCACCGCCTCAGCTAAAAGAGACTGCTCGCCTGTGGTGGATGACGTCTGCAGAAGACTAAATTCTGTGTCACAAGCCGGCCGCGACATACATGAGGGCCACAATGCGAGAAGACAACCCATTTATAGTCCAGCTGAATGAACGGAAGCCTCCACCACGGGCTTGAACTTATTAGAAGTGTGTTCATTTCGCTGGGAGATGTTCTGCCAGACATCGTCAGCAAAAATAGCAATCATAAGTCATTCTCCCTACCTATTTGATGAATCTCCAGTCCCTGCAATGTTCGGTTCAGCTCCTCCAATAATGAAAGATTTTAGCATGGGAACCAGTGGATGAGCTCCTCCGATATATTTTGGTCCATTAGTATCAGGATTGTTGCGTCCTTCCAAACACTTCATTGAATACGTGCCTATTATCAGAAAATAAGTAGAAGTCGGAGTTTCAGTTGGACGAAACTACTTTTGTTGTGCGCTGCAGCGAATGCGCGAGACGCCGCCCCGACGTCTTGATTGACCACACGTGTAAAGCTTCAGGGAACATTAACGTAGTCAGACTGAGGTCATGAGATCACCGGCCTCAATTGCAAACATATTCCTCCATCGATGTGCTTCTCAGCTGCTGAACATGGAATGAGCTCGAGAGTTTAAAACGGTCTGGGTTGCCAAGTCGACAGATCACAGGGCAGACAAGATTCAACACTGCAAACTTTTTGGCAGATTGTCTTTGATCAGTTTTTGCTACGAGGCATCAGCTGATCTGTCTTTGGGTGTCTTCATCCGTGCATACTATACCAAACAAGCCAACCGCGAATGAGTCTTTTATACCCAGAGAGTGTCGGAGAAACAATGCTCGCAACATCCTCCTGCAAATGTTCGCGCCATCTTAAATAAGTCTGCACGAAGAAACATTTCGCTTCATTTTGTGCTTTAATAAATATATTAAGCCGTTGCATGTCATGCTCACCTTAATCCAAGAGGAAACAAAACTTCGAAGATCAGAAGTAGCAAGAGCTAAAAAATAAGCATACACGAAATCAATGCATCACTTCGATGGGACGTACAATATGTGCTTTCACAGGCGTTTTGTGGTGTGGCAGTTCCATGTGTAGCGCGGGACCTCGCGGGACCGCCGGAGAGGTGTGCATGACGCAGCCGGCGGCCGGTGTTAGGTGTTAATACGAGGCGAACGGCAGGGATGACTAGGCACCGCCGCCAGTTAGGCACCGGTCGCGGCACCTCAGACGGCGTCCGCGCGCTCTCAGGGCGGCGACGGCGCGCCCGCTCTAAGGGACGGGCTCCGGACACCGCACCGTCCACACGGGACTGGAACAGCCGCGACCCGCTCCTGGAGCAGAGACTCGAGACCGTCGCCAGAGCGTGGCTGGAACGGGCAGGACCCGCTCCTGGAGGAGAGACTCGAGACCGTCGCCAGAGCGTGGCTGGAACGGTCAGGACCCGCTCCTGGAGGAGAGACTCGAGACCGTCGCCAGAGCGTGGCTGGAACGGTCAGGACCCGCTCCTGGAGGAGAGACTCGAGACCGTCGCCAGAGCGTGGCTGGAACGGGCAAGACCCGCTCCTGGAGGAGAGACTCGAGACCGTCGCCAGAGCGTGGCTGGAACGGTCAGGACCCGCTCCTGGAGGAGTGGCCCGAGACCGCCGCCAGAGTGTGGCTGGAGTGATCGCGATCCGTTCCTGGAGGGGAGGCTCGAGACCGCCACCAGCGCAGGGAAACACCGGTCACCACCCGCTCCCGGGGGACGTGCTCGAGACCGCCGCCGTGGCTGGAACAGCCGCGGCGGCGGCGGACGGTGGCCGCGCCCCTCCGGCCGCCGCACACTCTGTCGGCCTCACTGGGGCTCGCGCGCCGCCGCGCTCTACTTGTGCGCGATGGGGATGCGCGCCTCGCTGCTGGGCAGGCCGGGCAGCGGCGCCTCCACCGTCAGCACGCCGTCCTTGGAGAGCGACGACTTGATCATCTCCGGGTTGGAGCCCTGGGGCAGCAGGAACTCGCGGTTGTACTCGCGGTAGACACTGCGGCTCTCGCTCTTCTCCTCGTGCTTGGCGTGCACCTGTCGGCAGGGGAGAGGTGTCAGTCGGGGTTCGGATGGCGATACTGTGGCCAGTGGTCAACAGGAAGTCCCGATAAGGGAGCCAATTTTGATAACCACACGTCAATTAAGAGCAAAATATGAACAAGACTGACGAAGCGTAACGAGTCACCAGGTGTCTCAACATGCCAACGCAGGAAGTCAGACAGCCCCTCTCCCAAACAGCTGACCTCCAGACCAAGCCAGACCGTCATCAGCTGACATAGCAGAGGCACAACAAAGTGATTCTTCCTCTTGACACTTGTCTGACATACTTCCCCACTTCGACTCGTGCCAGGCCGACTGGCTTCTCAACACTCACTTGGTCGCCAAGCAGACATAAGACACTCGGCAGTAAACACGACTTGGCACAGATTCAGTGGCAGGAGTGGGGGAGGGGAGGAGGGAGCGTCGGGATGTCTGAGCGAATCAGCTGGATGCACCGCTTCCAGCTGCGGTAGGGGAGCAATTTAATCCAGTCGCGGCGTCTAGACGCTGTGACTGGATAAAATGGTGTGTCAACTGTGTCAATGGTCCATGTCAAATGGTCTGCCAGAATACAGAGTAAAAGGCTAGCTGGTCTGTCTGAAGGGGTAGATGCGAGGTCCCAGCTATGTGGTATGCCAGTGACGGATACGTGTTTTCGTTTCGGAGGCTGCCCGAGACGGATCCATGATCCAGTCTCAGGATGCTAACCGGGACGGATCTGTGGCTCTGTCTCAGAAGGCTGCCAGGGACAGATCCGTGGGTTCGTCTCCGTAAGCCGCCAGGAACGGATCTGTGGGTTCGTCTCCGTACGCCGCCAGAGACGGATCCGTGGGCTCATCCCTGCAAGCTGCCAGAGACGAGCCGGCGGGCCCGTTTCTGTGGGCTGCCTGGGGAAGACCGGCGGGCCGGCCTCAGCAGGCTGCCAGCGACGTCTCCGATCTGCCGCTCCTCCGACCGCCGGCGGCTCTGGCGGATCGTCAGCGTCGATTGCCGTTGACGCGCCGCGCCGCCGGCCGCGCCCGACAAATATAGTGGCCCAGCGCGGCCGGCAGGCACGAGTGCCAGTAAATTTAGCCCTCCCTCGGCTGGAATGACGTGCCGTCTGCAGCGCCAGTTTCGGCGCGGCGCGGCCGGGTCAGGTTACGCGCTCGTGCCACCGGCTCGCCACCTGACACCAGCCGATGGGGTGGTGAGGAGCGGCTGAGACAAAGCGCTGACGGGGAGGACAAGACACAGCCGGGACAAACCCCGGGCCTGATGTCCAACGGAAAGCATCCACGGCTTCAAATCGAAATCTGTGGAACTAGCTGAAGCCCCGCAGCCCCGCGTTGGTGGAGCTGGCTGAAGATGCCTATTCTTGTGGCAGTCGGTGCACCAGGGCGTCGCCAGAGAACCAGGCAGCCGCCGCCCAATCCACCCCCAGTCCGTCCAACTGCGACAAGTTTGCAGAATGGGAGGAGACGAGGCAGATGGACATTTATGGGAGCTGCCCATGCGTGCTATCAGATGTAGGGCGGCTCCAGATCGCCGGTGATGCGGAATGTCACCAGGAAGATGTCGTGTCCAGTATCACGGACCATCTTTACTGGCGTGGCTGTCGGACCAAAGCGGGCGGAATGTAAAAGGCAATTTCCTCCGAAATGCTTCGGGCTAGAAACGCCTTTTTCAATTACGGCCAATTTTAGAGAAAACCTTATTTTGAAAATAATCCTCGAGTTTCACTGCATGTTGATCCGAAAGCCAAAACATTTGCATTTAAATACTTTGCGTGGCCCAAATTGTTGTCCTTCCCGAACAATTTTTTCCTTCCCGTGATTCTACTTCCCAATCCCAATCCGACCCGTCATCCCGCTTTCTGCTTCGCAAACGATTTTCTGCTAGGTCACCAATAGCTTCGAACACGCTCCGAAATATGCGGCCTGCCAAACCTGCGAACCTCCATGGTGAGGGCATACATAATTTAACAGCGATATGCCAAACGTTCACCGTCGCTGAGCAAATCACGCGATTCCCGAGCCCACCCGACCGCCCGGCATCTCCAGGTCCCCAGGCAGGCGTCTCCAGGCGGGCGTCTCCCTGCCGGCGTCTCTAGGTAGGCGCCTCCAGACAGGCGTCTCCAGGCAGACATCAGGTGGGATGTCAGGCCGGTGTGGGCGGCACCAGACTGCCAGCTCGGGCCGCGGCCGCCGGTGACAGCCGGCGTGCCGTGCGCGCCAGGTGGCGCTATCGGCCGGCGCCGCCGCTGACCTCACCGGTGACGTGGGCCGGGCGGTGCCACTGACGAGGGCGGGACGCCGCTCATCGGCCGGGCCGCCATCTGGCCGCACGTGCGACACAATGTCGCCGCAACGGCGGCCCGCCGCCGCGCAACAGGCGGACGCGGCCGCGGCCGGCGGCGGCGGCGCGCAACACGCGCAGTCGGCCGAAACCCGGCCGTGCAGAGCCGACCAGGGCCGCCGTGCATGCACAGCACGTCCACGTGACGTCATCTGCACCGATGTGACGTGGCTACTTGGTAGTCGGGAAGAGACGGAGCAGAGGGAGTGGGAGCGATGAGGCAGGAGAGAAAGGGATACAAAAGAAGAAAGCGGATAGGAAGACAGCGAGAGAGAGAGAGAGAGAGAGAGAGAGAGAGAGAGAGAGAGAGAGAGAGAGAGAGAGAGAGAGAAAGGAGAGAGAGAGAAATGAGATCAGCAACTCGGCTGTTCTTTACCGAGACGACATCGAACGACCGAACCTCATCCGGACCCGCCAAGCTTGCTGTGGATGTAGCCCGTACCCAGCCAGGCCCAGTCACGACATCCAATATATTCATGGCAATTTCACGATATCATAGTCCTTTTTATCTGGTCCCATGAACCGATATGTCCGGCCAAGACTCGTTCAGTGATGCTTGCAGTGCATACGTTAATATCAGTATGCACTCCTTCATTTCCCAAAATAAAGGCATTACAATAATTTCTGCCAAAAACAGACCACTTCTGTCACAGGTGGGTAGGCTGAATAAATGGTACCTAATAGCTATTTTTTTACTGATGACGTAAGAGCACATCACAGCACAGCCTGTAAAACTGACACAAATTAATTTGATAAGGAGATAATTGTGTCTAACTCATCTAACTCGGCAACAGTTCCCTACCACTTTTCACACCATAATGGATTCTTCATAAACAAAATATCACAACTACTCAGGTATGGTCCAAGCCGACGTCACTACCCGCTTATGTGCCGAGACTCTCTCAATCATAATTGTTAAAGAAATTGCAAACTAAGTAACTATATTAGCTCATCTGAAGCCATAACCCTAACCTAACCTAACCTATCTATCTCAACCCTGCCAGGGGCACTTTTCATGGCTATATGTGCCCTTAGAGCTGGGAAGGATTTTCTGTAGTCCGATGGGCGTATGTTTGATCCGATGGGCATCTGTTTGAATGATGCCATCTGCTCATATATTACCCTCCTACCTACCTCTCTATTGCTTGACATTCCTGAGTGACTAAACCGCGAGAGCACATCAATTAAGTAAGGTAAAAAAGCAGCAGAAGCTTTCCAAAAATTATTCGAAATGTCAACTTTCCTCAGGGTGCTTTACCCAAAGCCTGGGGAAGCACATTGACCCCTCATCAAATTCCACTCGTGATCAAACGATTGGTTCACTGATCATTCCACAACGACACGAAAAACATGTCGGACAAATGCCAACTATATGGCTGACGAAAAGCATATGGAATACGAATTAAGTACCTATTCATCTAAGCACTTATGGCAGGTTACTTCGTGACAAATGTTTGAATTAAGATGCGATACACAGCATGCGTGTTGAAATCCGATGGATTAAATGTGCAAACACCAGCAACTGTTGATCAGTGACATGTCTTCGTGGAGACTGCGGTCACCTCCACGAGCTCGAGATAGCTGCGATCTGGAGGAGTACAAATTGCCGCTGTAAACGCGGCTATTGTGACTGAATTCCCAAAACCTCCATTGCCAAATTTATATGTCAATTCGACGTGGATTGCATAATGAGGGCATTTATGTCATCTGACCACCAATATCTGAAATTCCTGATCGCTTCTATACCTCCGGGAATTGACGCGACTTAATTTACAATAGCTCATTGGCCTTCGTTCACTTTTGCTGGGGAAAACACAGGTGGTTTTTAGGTTAGGTACCTAGGTAGGTAGATATTGGTAGGAAGGTATAGGTAGGTGGGACCTACCCACCTATTCAGGCGGACACTGCAAACATGCAGATGAGCATAGCTTTGCCTTCATGATTGGTGCTTTAGGGCGCGCTGACTACTTAGGTCATTTTCGCTTATCATCAGGCTTCTTGGTACAATTGTAAATGCTATTTACTGAGCAGGCCCATCCATTTTATTAGTTCGACACTAGTTGACCTACCTACCTAGGTAACAATGTAAACATACGCAGCATGTTGTAAGCCTGATGAATCACAGCATACAGCTGAATGCATGGCAACATGAGCAGATGTCTCACATATGAATAACTGCCGCAAATTGTTCTACTTATAATGCATTTCTTCAAACTGGATGCAACCCTTCTTAACCTACCAATGTCTACCCATACTCTCACAGGGATACTTAAAAAAAGGACGTTGTTGCGATAGAAAATGTAAGATATCTGTTTACATATTACCAAATGTACTATGCGTATGTACTATATGTACAATGCGTACATTTGGGGTGATGTTGATGTTGGGGTGATGTTGCTTCGTGGTTATTATGTTGTCAATGATGAGGGAAAATGGAAAACATCAGAAATCGGCACTGGGATATTAATGATGCTTTGGATATTTTCCAGTATTTGTCTGCTCTGTTGATGGAGTGAAACACTGTCATAATTTGTGAATTATCCGTTCATGGCAATTATCATTTTATAAAAATTGTGGTTTTTAGAGAATAGTTGACTTAATTTGTATATGCCATATAACCTACGAATAAAACATCGAGTAGAAACAAACAAAATGGGGAACCAGGCTGGACACTGGCCCGCCCCAGGACCATCCTAAGCTCTCAGAGCCTGACTGGACCGATCGGAACTGTGGTGCCCAGCCCGGACGGAGCACCGCCTCACGCCACCGCAATCGCCGCTGATGGAAAAACACGAGAGCAGACCATGCATCGAGTGTGGGCGGACAGGCGAGCATAAATAATGGAGGCGCCTGCGTGTAGCCGCCATCAAGCGTTCGGCAAACAAGCGATGATGCGCACCCGGCTGGGGGCGAAAGTGGAACACGGGCCAGCGGGACGGTGCCTGGATATGGAGATGGCGTCGGCTCCTGCTCTGTCTCTGTCTCTGTCTCTGTCTCTGTCTCTGTCTCTGTCTCTGTCTCTGTCTCTGTCTCTGTCTCTGTCTCTGTCTCTGTCTCTGTCTCTGTCTCTGTCTCTGTCTCTGTCTCTGTCTCTGTCTCTGTCTCTGTCTCTGTCTCTGTCTCTGTCTCTGTCTCTGTCTCTGTCTCTGTCTCTGTCTCTGTCTCTGTCTCTGTCTCTGTCTCTGTCTCTGTCTCTGTCTCTGTCTCTGTCTCTGTCTCTGTCTCCGTCTCCGTCTCCGTCTCCGTCTCCGTCTCCGTCTCCGTCTCCGTCTCCGTCTCCGTCTCCGTCTCCGTCTCTGTTTCCGTCTCCGTCTCCGTCTCCGTCTCCGTCTCCGTCTCTGTCTCCGTCTCCGTCTCCGTAACCGTCTCCGTCTCCATCTCTGTCTTATGCGCACAGCAGTGGCTCAGGCCCGAAAGGGTAAGCAGTAGAGGAGAGGTCAATCGGCCAGGTTTACGGGCAAGAACAGCAACTCCAGACATGCACAATTGATTCGGTAGTATTCTGCTGCAGCCGGCTCACGCTTGGCTGGTTTGACGGGGCGAAGCCAATAATTTTGAAGACGCAGGGGAGCTCGGCTTCTACGTATGCCAACTAGGCGACCGATCGATGGCCGGGAGCCAGTTGATTGGACGATGACCGAGGTCGATAAGCGGAAGTGGGGAGGGAGCTCACGCGGACATAGCTGACCCAGTTCAACCCCACCATAGTCGTTATACTGTCTGCGAGGGTGGCCAGTTCCAAGAGGAGTTCATGCCGTCCGTTGTGGCATATTTACCAGAAACCAGTTAAAACAAACGTTCAACCGCAATTCGTTTCTGTCAAGCCCGACTTCACGTGAAGTGAATGTTGTGTACATCCGAAGCTCACCGAAAAGTGATACTAAGAACTTAGAACACCAAATTTCAAGGATGTCCACCCAGAACTGACAGCGGTTGGACCTCACTTAGCCAGGAGCTGGAAGATAGCTTACCAGCACTGGCAGGAAGTCTTACCCTTTTGCGGACACATGAGCGTCCCTGATGTTGATGAAACACCACTAACGTAACGTACGACCCATGAATGAGCGCCCTTAAATAAGGAACATGTCACTTTGAACTGCAAAATCACTCCCAAACCCTTTTGTAATTGGTTGCCTACGGTTGTCAGCAACTGGCTCCGCTTCGGCAGCAGCTTAGCATCAGACCCAACAGCTGGCCTCAGATCGACAGCAGCTTTGCATCAGACCGACAGCTGGCCTCAGATCGGCAGCAGCTTAGCATTAGACCAACAGACGGCCTCAGATCGACAGCAGCTTTGCATCAGACCGACAGCTGGCCTCAGATCGGCAGCAGCTTAGCATTAGACCAACAGACGGCCTCAGATCGACAGCAGCTTTGCATCAGACCGACAGCTGACCTCAGATCAGCAGCATCTTAGCATTAGACCAACAGACGGCCTCAGATCGACAGCAGCTGCAGGAGCTTGAACCGACATCAACCTGGCCTACGGCCGCGAGCAATACGGCTCCCAACCCAACTGGTACAAAACACTGATGAAAAATTGCATGCATTTCCAGATATATTTTTCCGTTCATTACAACAGGCTCAGAAAACTTTCAGGTGTACCTCCCCATAGGGCTCTATGTAGATTTTCAGACATGTTGGGCGGTTTCAGGGGTGCACATGTACCCCTAAAATAATGCAATTCTGCAACCATGGCAAAACATGGAATGGCCTTTCCAATTCCGACGCCTACTGTGGTGGTTGATTTTGGATCAGTTTCGTACATGCAAACTGAGCGAAAAACCATTATCTTGCCAGCCCTGCGCTGGACGTCCGGCTCCTCAGACGCTTTCCTACTACGTAGCATCGGGCTATTTTGCCACCCCGGAGTCTCGGGCTGTTTTTTTACACCGGAGCCTGCGGTTGTGTTTACCGACATCGACCAGGGCCTTCAATCGAATCGAAATGGAAACGATGCTTAAGGTGGCCCAACATTGCAAGAAGTCCGCTCTAGAACAAGAACCTACTCATCTAAACTTCGAGTTGCGCACCGGTTCGAGCCCGGGAATACGGATCCCAAAATTTCCCCTCCATCGACAGCGGTCGGACTCGGCGATTGGACATACCAGCAGTTTGTTGTCGACGGTTTTGACGACGATCTCCTCTGGTTTGTACTGGCTGACGTCGAACCGCAACTTCAGGTGCTTCTTGTCGCCGTCCTGCGGACGCAAAACAAACACTCGCACGTGTCCAGAAGATGGAGGACAAAGACAGCTGCGTGCGCACTGCGTACACAGAACAAACATCGTCAGCACGGCCGAGGCGCCGACTCTCAAGTGGCCAATCAGTGTCTCGTTAACGGAAGTGCCTGCCCATTGTTCTCAGCGCCACCCTTTCCCCCGTACCGCTTGTGCGGTGCAATACACACGACGCAGAGCCCTATGTTGCTGTGGTCACGTGCCGCACACACCAAATAGTCCGGCTATAGGTGCCACCGATTGCCTGTGTAGGTGCACATCGCCGTGCTTCAAATCGTCCCCGCAAAAATTTAGAGGCGTAAGAACTCGCCTACCCCCCCTGCTCCTGCTTCCTTCCTACTTCTTGCTCCATGGAAAAGCATATGACATATATGGAACCATGTAAATGCATTCATACTCACTTTCGAACTCATTGCAGCCTTGCAATCGTAATTGCAACCATACAGAGACATACCTATTAATACGACATAAACAAGCATATTCTCATTGTTTTTGTTCTCCTCGCTGCATCCTGTCTCCATCTCTTCCCCCTGTCCCAGCCTATATCCATGCTAATTCAACTATCTCCTCCCATGTTGTCCTCATTTCCTGCTGCCGCCACTGCCTCCAGTCACTGCGCGCTGCTGCCGCCATCACCCACCTCCTGGATGAGGGGCGAATTGAGGCTGTCGAGCCAGTTGGAGTTGGTGCGCATGGCCAGGTCGGTGCTGGGCATGCCGGCCGCCGGCATTCCAGACGTCTGCTGTGTCTGCTGCGATGTAGTCGAGCTGTTGGGGCACACGTGCATACACCGTTCATTATTTCACAGTCCTCGCTAGTGACAAGTCGGGGTCCAGGCACACTCCCCCGATCCCGCATGTCACAATACCGTACAACAGGCTACATTTGTTACACTTCACGTGCAAAAAATGCAGTGTGCCACTTTTTGCCTGCACCAACAATTTCTACTTGGAATGATGGGTATCAAGGAAGTTTTCCTGGCTTGGAATGATGCAAAGCAAACATAAAGTATTCAGTTTTGTCCCTATACAACTCTGCGGCACCTTAGTATTCGGTATGTGGACTGATATACCTTAAACTCTGCATACATATATATATATATATATATATATATATATATATATATTTTTTATACATATATATATATATATATATATATAATTATATATGTATATATATCTTCCTATACTTGTTATTTATGTAAATATTTTTGCTCCACACTCGGAATACAGTGAAACTATATTAGCCTTGCCCATCCGAGGGATGACAATCAACATAGTTAAGTTGGCTATAATAAAGTGATATCAGTGATCTACAAAATATGTTTATGCGGATTGGAATGAATTGAATGAGAGACTGCGGTACGGAAAGAGTTCCTCCCTGGATGCAATTGTATTACAATTTACAATTTTGCAGACGTATTTGCGAGCGAAGATGAAATGTGAGCGAGTTTACTACATTGTTATGCTGCACAAGTTGACCTGAGCGACTGGGTACGGCCCGACCGTCATGATGTTCAAAGCGCAATATTTTTGTTTGCCAGAGATTCGAATTTTTTTTTCACCAAGGGTTATGTGGTGTTTAAATTTTGCTGCATATCAATTTGCATCCTGATGCTATGCATGTGGTGCTCTTAATCTTCCCTCAAAGGAGCCCTTGGTGGCATTTCCGCTCGCGGGCTACTTTCAGTAACGATTTACGGTGTAATACAGCATTTTAACTGTTGTGTTTTTCACTGAGAACCAAGTCAGCTGTTTTAATTGCGATATTTACCAACCTTCACGCCATATTTATCCGGAAGTACCCTCCATCTTTGTCTAAAGAATGAGGTTTGCGGGCACATTCACACTAGGCAGGCAGCTAGCCATTAATCGCGAACCGCAGCTGGCGCTCGCCATCCGTTCCGGGTGGCAAATGGGTAAACTTTTGGTTTGTGTTCCGGGAACTCGACTTCAAGCCCAGGGACGGATGATGTCGCTCTGTATTTCTGCTACCATTTATGCAATTTAGTGAATGCATCGCATCCCAAATCGCTGAAGCTCTCTATACATGTTCCAAGGCGCTTGGCTGCATAACACGGAAGGCCCGAGGACTGATAGACACTGATATTCGACTCGACTTACATAACTGTAAAAGGAAACAACTTTGTCTTCTACTCGTATATGGGCGCATTATATTTGCTTTACACTTAGCAAAGTGCAGTGACATTGTTGAAAGTGTAAATTGCACTACTTAAATGCGTGTTTTATAAAACAAAGAAATACGTCATTGCCTTTTGACTTCAGTTTAAATGTGGCGATAAAAACCGCGAGGTGAACAGTAAGGGTGTGTCTAAAAAAACGCCCATGCGTCAATTGCGTGCATCTTGCGGTACATTTCATACCATTCGAAAAAAAGAACATGAGAAACTAGTGAAATATTCATTGTTGTGCTTAAACAGCTTTTGAATATTCCAGATATTACAACTTTGAACTATTTCACGGTAACGCTCACATGGTTGCTGATACGATGGTACTTGTGCCATAATATTTCAAGGTGAAAAACTACAAAACCACATAATTTATCTACAGTAAGCAGAACAAGAGCCTAATGTCCGGCATTCAGCCGGTTCCCATCTGCTTGGTTGATTCGGTTAGACACAACACGGGAGGAAAACAACGGCCATACAATTCAATGCAAAACTGGGCGAAATTTGGATATAATGGCTCGGACAAATGTTCACAAGACAGATGGAAATGACCATGTCATAATATACAAGGGCAAGGCATCTAGACAGCACCGACCGCAAACTGACTGAACACAGCAGATGGCGACAAAGCTCGCCTGAACAGCACAACAAAATCGACGCCGGCTGGCCACCGCAGACCGAGGCAGGAGACTACAGACAGGGGATTGGGTCACAACACCATGAAGCGACAGATGGGGCCAAGGTCTTGCGAGTCTCGGGCCGAGAGACACAAACCCGAACACCGAGCGCTTGATATACAACCAACCAAACAGATGACTCAAACGACTCAAAAGAGGGTGGTCGCTTCTCACCTGAAGGCGTTGTGGTGCGTGAGCATGGACGGAAAACTGCAATCAGAATACAGACAGAGCTAAGCGTTAGGCAAACATCACCGATTCCATCCGCGGCAGTTTTCCCTACTGCCTGCATTCGAGTATGTTACAGAGCCTTCTTGTCGTTAAAGAGCACTTCAACCAATTGATTAATACAACTGCAATTATTATAATCCGGCGCCCACACTAGTATTGCAGCGATGATTAATGCCAGTGTTGCTGACACAACGCAACAGCAATTACAAATATTAGTCGTCAAATGTCAAGGTTATGTACAGCAGCAGCAGTATACAGGCGCAACAAACTATACCGGCAGACCAGAGCCAGTTACAAAGCATGCACTCCACTGGTACCGATCACGTGTCGACGGACAACACTTACACTACATCAACGTCTGATTACTATCGGACAATCTTTGTCCCATCAAGGCGCTCTAATCTGCACGCTGGTGCATATCGAAGATACCAGCTTTCCTTGTAGGCGACAACAATCGACTGCTGCTTCGGATTGTGCGGGAGCAGCTCGCCGCCGTGTGATTCGGCGGGAGACATGTGGTACTACAAACGGACAATGCTACCGACACACCGAAGTGTGAAGCGCCAGCTGCATGCCATGCGATTCTCAGGGGACCATCTGCCTGTATCGTTCGCGTGCAAACACGTCGTAATTGTGATCAGTAGCGCTCTGGAGCTGAGGAGAGGTGCTGCAGGCGTGCGGACAGAAGAAGGCGTCTATCAGTTCGCCATATAAATACAGTTCGGAACATAAACTTAAACCACCGAAACCAAAGCAGATACTGCGACCAGTCCAAATCATCTGCAACGATCATGTCGAGCCGACCCTAACACCGAACACGAACAGGCGTATACCGACATATCGGCAGTTTCCTCAGGCCAGCGACCGACAGCGACTGCATCACCTGTTGCCCTTCTGTCGGAAGTTCAGCACCTGTGTCATGCGCGTGCATTTGCCGGCTCCGGTGCCGCCGGTCTGGGAGGTCGCCGGGCTGGGTCCGGAGGTCGCCGTCGTGGCCGGCCGGGCAGTCGCCGCGCCCGCCTGGGAGGTCATCGGCCGACTCGGCTCAGGCTGAGAGGCGAGCGGCGGGTTCGTGCCGAGCGGCGGGGTCGCCGACTGGGAGTTGCCCTGGTGAGCGGCGGCCGTCCATGTCGTGCCCGGCTGTGACGTCGCCGGCTCGGCCGACGACGACGACCGAGCGGTGTCGGCGCGGGCGTGTGGAGGATAACCTGGCTCCTGGTCGCAGCTGCTGCTATCGGCCTCCGAAGACCGAGCGGTGTCGGCGCGGGCGTGTGGAGGCCGGCTTGGCTCCTGGTCGCGGCTGCTGTTATAGGCCTCCGAAGACCGAGCGGTGTCGGCGCGGGCGTGTGGAGGCCGGCTTGGCTCCTGGTCGCAGCTGCTGTTATCGGCCTCCGGAGACCGAGAGGTGTCGGCGCGCGTGGGCGGAGGACGACCCGACTCCTGGTCGCATCTGCCGTTCTCGGCAACACACGAGCCAGAGAGCATGCTGGGTCGATCCGCACTAGAGAACGACTCGATCGTCTCACGCTGACACCGCTCCTCCTTGCCATCCGCCAGTCGACGGATCTCGGAGGTGCACATCCTGCGCCGGAATACCGTCAGAACTGACCTCCCTGGTTCGGCACAAGGCCACTGGAGCCCCCCCCACCCCGAGCTGGCATATAATTATAAACTGGTCAGCGTGGCGCGCGGAGAAAATCACGTCTTCCAGTCGGAATGCTAATGGTGCTAGTTTGGTAATTAATGGTGCCGGCGCGTGGGAGAGCGTGGGAGGCGTGTTGTCACGAACTGGAAAATGCACATTTTCTGGAACCTATTAATTCCAATGAATGAGTGCTTCGATAGGAGATCTCTCCAATGTCATTTGATTTACTATTGACAGTCCAACGGCCTACCGACTTAGCTACCGCGACTCCGGGGAGAGGGAGGAAGAGACAGCGAGGGAATAGAGAGATGGTATGGAGAGAAGGAAGAGAGGAAAACAGAGGGGAAGAGAGGAGAGATAGGGGGCTAGAGAGGGGAGAGAGAGTGAACGAGTGAAAGAGAGAGAGAGAGAGAGAGTGAACGAGTGAAGAGAGAGAGAGAGAGAGAGAGAGAGTGAAGAGTGAGAGAAGAGAGTGAGAGAGAGAGAGAGAGAGAGAGAGAGAGAGAGAGAGAGAGAATAGGAAGAAGAAAGAAAGAGAGGAGAGGGGGGGGGGGGATACCGCAAATGGATGAAAGGAGGCGGAACTTCGAAGTAAAAAGAGAGATGAAAACATTCGAGTTTTTGCTATCAATGTACACCTACCAGCCAGTGTTGATCGATCAGCACTAGACATGTGCGAACTCACGAAAAAGGTCGCGGAACCCTTGGAGCGCAGGATCACTGTGGCGCTTCCACCTCCCTAAAAACAAAGTAGTTTTAACCCTTGCGGTGCGGGATAATTTTACGTGTGTTATATTATATGTTATATATATAATATGATTATAAAAAGTAACCAAATGCTCATATTATTAAGTAAAATAGGATCAAAAATCGGTCTAATATATTTCGGGCGTGACCCTTCTTCTCATCTCCGAAGAAGGGTCACGCCCGAAATATATTAGACCGATTTTTGATCCTATTTTACTTAATAATATGAGCATTTGGATACTTTTATAATCATCTTCAATTCAACTATGCTCAACACAGCTCTCCGCAACATTATATATAATATATGTATGTTTTTAAGCGGAGGGAGCTGGGATTAATTTGACCCTCTCACTAACTTTCTTTCTAAGGAAAATAGAGGGATGCGACAAATGGCATGATGTAGCTACATCACTGTACTTGGAAATAGTTCGTATTTTATCGTCCGGATCGCTTCGAATACATGTACCTCTGGGACGTTTCTGGTCATATCTCAGGGATCTGAATAGACAATGGCTTGAAATCTGGCACGCTCATAGAAGACATGATTTGTTGCAAGTTATTCGGGTTTTGAAGAGTAGTAACCAGGAACAAAGTTATATGCAGGGAAACATTTTTCTCGTTTAACCCTTTATTTTACCTAGCGGCGGGACCTGATGAGACTGTATTATTTCATCATTTGTCCCTGCACTTGTATTCTACCTTTGACTGTCTTGCATGACTTTCTTGCAAAAATATTTCAAGGTACATCTAAAAACCGTAGTAAGAAGAAACCATGGCCCGACTTTAGCCCGCCCTTGCTCAGATATCATACGAATCTAGAACGTAATGCTTTCGCCACAATGTGTGAAAATGGCGCAATAGAAAGCTTGCCAAATTTCAAAGCGACAGCATTCACGGCTCAGGAATTACCTCAGAAAATAGCTCACGGTCAAAGTGTCCCCCCCCCTTCCCTCAATGCGAGAGTTAACACCACAGGGTTCACTGCAAATTAATGGTTCCAAGCATGGCTTGCGTCCCTCTCCCCACCCGTCTTGCAACCCGGGCATTAGGCCGCTTATGCACATTCTAATTTAGATGTAACTGCAATGCAATTTAGAGGCTTTGGTGCTTATTGAACTTTTCAATGTTTGCGCGCCCATCTCTAAACCACATGAACAACGTTCAGGCAAGAGTGCATCAGAGGACGTAAGTGGAGAGTAGCACCCGCAGCCCAATTGCAGTGCTTCTCCCACAGCCATTAAGTCCAGTTTTATATTCATACATTGTGGACCGAAATGACGTACCAATGGACAACGTCTCACTTCACACGCTGACGCCGCAGATGATCTATTCCGCTCACCAATCATGGACACCTGCCCGGCGGCCAGAGTGCCGGCCAACGTTAGCATTCCACCTCGGATACCTCGGCGGCCAGAGTGCCGACCAACGTTAGCAGTCCACCTCGGATACCTCGGCGGCCAGAGTGCCGGCCAACGTTAGCATTCCAGACGGCCTTGCCGAATTCCACGGCGCCGAGGTATCTGCCGTCAGAGTAGGCGTCCAGGCGTCTAATGAGATGTCTGAGATGTCTGAGATGTCTGATGTGGTGCCACAAGCCAACGTCCTTGTCTCCGCCTCCGATCGGCCGCGACCTTCCTGACGAGCCGCGCGCGCCATCGTTGCCAATCACCACCATCGCCATCCCCTCCCCGCGCGGCGCCCCCGGCGGCACAAGTTATCGCCGACCTTGAAACCTTGAAAAATGCGCTTTTTATCCGGTCCGGGAAGATGAGTCGTCTTTCAATTGGTGGACGCGGTCCGCAATAGCGGAGGTCAAGTAGAGAGTGCCCGCCCTACGGGCGCCGACGCTACCCACCTCGGCACTTCCTGAACACGACAACGGTCACAGGCGTCCGGCGGCCGGCACACGTGCTGTCGCTCCGAGAGCAGAGTGGTTTCAAGCTGCGCAGGCAGCGAAACGGCAGTGATCTTGCGAGAGGACGGCGATTCCACGGCCAGGGAGAGGACCGCGATTGTGCTGTGAGAAGACGGCGGCCACACACGGCGTCGCCGCCGTCGGCGACCGGCGCGGACGTGTCGGCACCGGCGGAGTGCTGCGGCGTGCGGTGCAGTGTCGTAGTGTCGCCGAGCGCCGCCCGGCTGTCCGGCGTCGCCGTCGCGTGAGTGCACAGATAGGGTCACTCCGTCGTCTCCGTCGTCTGCGGGGTGCCGGCGGCCGGTCGGCGCCGGCATTGCGGCATCGCAGTGCCACCGTCGGCGAAGATGACGGCCAGCGATATGCGCAGCGGCCGCGGCATTTGCCTATGCGTTCCGGCTCAAGCCTGGCCGGTGCCACGTGGTCAGTCGAGTTGCTGCCGGCCGGGCGACCGGAGCCGCTGAGAACCAGTCGGTCGCCGAGCGAGACGCCGTGTGCTGTGCACCGGAGCGGGCCGGCCCCACCGGTCAACATGCGGCGAGCGCGAGGCTACAGACGCCTCTCCGGCGACCAGCAGGTGAGACGGCCGGCCTCGGCTCATCCTTTGGACCACCAACAGCGGCTCGAGTGCGGCCACACGCCGTCTGTTCATGCACGGCTCTTTCCCGGTCGCCTCCTTCCGCTCCCCAGGGCGGACGGACGCGTGACTTGCAGGTCGGCGCCGCCACGGCGGCTTCCTACCGCGCAGCATCCCGCATAGCCACCCAGAACACGTTCAAACATTCGCACAGTTGGCCAATTACCCGAGTGTGCGCGCCCTGCTGAGGTTTGTCAGCGGCGCGCACCTGTGCGACTGTGTGCCGGCCACATGTGGCGCGAGGCCGCGGCCGGCAGGGCAGCGCGGCCGCTGCTGCTGCGGCCGCCGCCAGGTCAGCACCACACCGGCCGTGGCCGCTGCACTGGTCCGGCAGACCGCTACATCGGCGCCAGGACTGGTCCTCACAACGTGGTCACGTGGCGGCACGGGCCGGAGCGGATTTGACGTCACCGGCCCGGTCAGACACATGTACCGGATTTGCCCGATGTGGCACGGCCACAGTCTAAACGTCACTCGGAAACCGGCACTGGGGCGCCAAATATGGGAGCGGATCGCAGCGATAGCCGCCGCCAGCCTCGGCGACGGCATGCCGTGCAATCAAAAGGCTTCCCAATGTCGACAACTTAAGCACTAGAACTGTCGGACCTGTGGCATTGTCGACGTCGTCACCGACTGCATCAAGGTGCAGCAAAGTGGGGGCTGTCGGAAAATGGTTCGTTCCGAACCGTACTCTGCGTCCTACATCGCCGGTGTCATCCTTCAAATTGATACCGAACCGGTACCGAACCGGTACCGAACCGGTACCGAACTGGTACGACACCGGTACCGCAGGAGGACTTGATGGCGAGAGAACCCAGGGACACGAAATGTGCACGAGGCAAGCCTGACCAGACGATCCGTAGCCGGAGTCGGTCTGTACTTTTTCTGTCATTACCACAAGAGCACAGTTCCCCGGAATGTCCAATGTCCGGCGCGACGAAGGCACACGAGACAAAACTTGCTAGCATTTATCATGCGCTAACCGATAAAGTTATTTGAAAGCATATATATGTTCTTCTATTCGAAGTCGGGGAAGGCATCCCGGCAGGGCAGTACAAATTCCATTTTTGTCTCAAATTTTGGAATCAGGAAAAAGCAAACATTCTGTTTTGCCTTCAAATGTTACAGGTGACACATGTTCTTTTCTTCTAAATTATGTGAAAACGTGTCCGTCATATATCCTCCTCTGAGCGAATACAGCCATGCTTAAAATGCATGAGATGAATGATCGAAGAACTGCAATCACGTCGCTGCTGAAGCTGAACGTTTTGATCTTATCGCCGATTTCTATATGTACGAACGAAGTCACCATCAACAATTATTATATTTATAGTGGATACTATAAATCGTGCAAGCAATTAGTAGACCATTGCGCAACTAGCGTCTGACACATAACAACCTAGGGATATTAACAATTAAGGATTAACAATAGAAGGAATCATTAAGCCTGGGAAACATTACGGTAATAGTGGACATCAAATGCGAATCTCTTCCGCGCAATCCGCAGACTTGCAAACATGACGGCGTTTTTGCCTCCAGTGTTGCCTGGTCGTGTCCCTCTGCGGCAGTGATGTGACCGATTACACCAAATCACACCGCTAAACACCACTGGGGACTTTCCCCACGGACTGGTCAGTGGTCAGTGGTCTGGTTAGCTGGCAGCGGGTCGGTGTTATGACAAGTGTGGCGGTATTGGCACAGTCGCCGGCCAGGCTCAGATGGAGCCGCA
>JAOTOM010002442.1:25000-60000 GCA_034440615.1 Ashinkailepas kermadecensis
TACAGCATCTTAGTACTTACTTTTGCCACTGTGATAATTAGTCCAGGACATTGGTGTCACTTTGCGAAGTTAGTTGCTTGGGGGAGGGGAGGGGGGGGAAGTATATTCGTAGTGGCCAAAGCTACCCCGATTTTTTTTTTGAATCTAGTCTATGCCCATTCTATAGGCTCAATAGATAAGCCTCAGCCTGATTTGGGGGAAGGGACGAATAAATGATCGAGTGGGTCAGCGGCACCCCTTAGCATATGCAAAGTAACACCACTGGTCCAGAGGTGGAATTTTGTCAAATAAGTTATTACGTGTCTTGTTGAAAACATATACACTCCTGGTGTTAGGTTCGTTGTTTTCAACAGTATATTTGAAGAAGAAAAAAGTTTTGAAATAGGTTGATGGATGCACATATATACTAGATAAAAGTGAAACACATAGACATTACGTTCTTACCCAGCCTTCCTCTGCAATAGAAACAAAGGCCATAAACGGCCTAGGTTCGCCTTTTCATTCACTTGCAGCATATTATAATTTACTGTTATCATTATGGTTCTGAGTCCGGAGGTGGAACGTTGATAGTTACTGGTGCTCAGGGGTATCCGGCCAACTTTATATCTATCCCCCCCCAAAAAAAGAGAAGAAATCAGCCACTTCACTCTAAGGCTCTTGAAACTCCATTCTTTTTCCATACTTCTGCAGAAGTGCAAAAACTGACCCAGGGCGTGACAATCTGGAGATTTGGCGATTACTTAATTTACTTTGAATAAGATGGATCTATGTTCATTTGCAAAGGACATAATCTTAAATAAAGCTACAAGACTGTGGTGATGGGTTCAGTTGTAATATTATTGTCGGGAAAGGTGTATGTATATTGGATGAAAGCCGCAAAGACTGCCTGCGAGTTACCGTAGACAAATAGATGCATAAGTTGTACATTGCGTATTTGATGAATTATTATCATGGGCTCGTTGATGAAATAGCTTTCGCAAGCATTTTAAATTACCCTGAACATTTGCTCTAAACTCAGAATGTTCTCGTATAACCCTTCAGACCAACATTTAACACCCCGCTAAGTACCCTAACCCACCCAGCAAACCAACTGCTGTCGCTGACTGGGCCATTGTCATATCTCGAACATAACTTCATGCAATATTGAGCTTATCTAGTCATCATTCATTGGCAAACTTTGGCTTGCTCGGCGAAAAAAAAATTATCAAGGAAGTTGGCAGTGCTCAAAATAATGGGCTGCTCGAGCATCCCCAACTAGATGCGCTACTGCGCTACTGACGTCTATGCAATCACCATATGGTGCCACCCTGACGACAGCTGTCGAATGGCACATTCGTTGTGTACGACTCATGCGCTGTTACAGGTGCGCTGCACTCATGTTCTGTAAAGGTGATTTATATCGGAAGACTTGTCCTAGTTTCGGTCAACGTTCCGTGTAGAATGAAGAAATAGCGATCCATTGCTGCGAACTTTATATATAAATGTCAATGGTCAACGTGGTATCACAGCATACTAGCATTAGATACATCAACATAACATTAGTAAACAATCATAAATATGGGATGGCTCATGAGATACGTTGCGCTCTGACGTAAGGGAGAACGGTCCGCGGCTCCGGGCTATGTGGACAGCACTGGATAAAGCGTCACCCCGTGTTGTACAGCATTGGGCCGGGGGTATCACGAGCTTATACGTCGAAAGCGGCCCCAAAGAGTATGGGGATAGAGTGGGATTTTTGGTAGTGGCCTGTGGAACCATGGCCGTTGGAACCATTCTCATGTACTGGCGTACGAGCCAGGTGCTATTGCTGGTGCTGCTGGATGCACCTGGTGTTATAAGTAGACGAGTTACCGTCTCTGAATTTGGAACGAAACTGGATTATACAGCTGTGGGAAGTCTTGAATATTTATGGACGGGCCGTGGTCAGACATACCTTCAACTGCCCTACGTGTTCATCCTTCAAGGTGGAAAACAGCTTCTGAACCAAGTCATCGGAAAAGTACAATAAGGCATAGCGCTAAAAAAGAAAGAAAGTGGTTTACCCTAATAACCATGTCTGGACGTATTAACCTTGTCACTGCGAGAGGGACGCAGTGATATACTTACAAATATTGTGCTGCATTTTGGCATGACACCCGATGCAAATACGTGGAAAGAATGTACTTTAATCCGAACTATTCCGAACTTCGAACGTTTTATGTCAGCCTTTGTTTATGTGACGGTGCACAACAGAGATGAGCCTCCGATTGTTTACGTTCGCGATTCGTGAGCGAGATGAAGCGGCGAGAACATTCTCCAGCTCGCTCGTGGATGACACACTGAGTGGAGCCTGTGCACTGTTGTGATTCAGACAGCCGGGCCAAAAATACGCCGCTCTGATTCAGTACGAAATACTCGGACGGCGCACTGCCAAGCATCCGTACATAAACACAGCTACAATTTGCATACCGAGGCGTCATCACCACGGAGCCGTCTCCAAACGCACGTGAGGCGCACCCGTCATCATTACCACGGAGCCGTCTCCAAACGTGCGTGTGGTGCACCTGTCATCATCACAACGGAGCCGTCTCCAAACGTGCGTGTGGTGCACCTGTCATCATCACCACGGAGCCGTCTCCAAACGTGCGTGTGGCGCACCCGTCATCATCACCACGGAGCCGTCTCCAAACGCACGTGAGGCGCACCCGTCATCATCACCACGGAGCCGTCTCCAAACGCACGTGAGGCGCACCCGTCATCATCACCACGGAGCCGTCTCCAAACGTGCGTGTGGTGCATCTGTCATCATCACCACGGAGCCGTCTCCAAACGTGCGTGTGGTGCACCTGTCATCATCACCACGGAGCCGTCTTCAAACGTGCGTGTGGTGCACCTGTCATCATCACCACGGAGCCGTCTCCAAACGTGCGTGTGGCGCACCCGTCATCATCACCACGGAGCCGTCTTTAAACGTGCGTGTGGTACATCCGAATGCCAGATCGAACTCGCATTCCAGTCATGTTCGCTCTCGCAGCTTACATACAGGACATGCACGATTCAATGGCCATCAGAAATAATACATTATCAGAAGAAAGCGAATTGCGCAATTGGTGTTTGCGATTATTCCAATGGAGCCTGTCAATGTAGAATGATGTGGACCATGAAATCACAATTGCACATCATAGCAGTCGCAGCGTCATCATATGCTCCCCTGTGTATGGATACATCAATAACTTTTAGCTTGCACATTTGACCTATGACATGTACTACTGCTACCTACCCTATGCAAAATGGTATGCAGGGTGAGATGATTCTGCACTCTGCTTTTCTCACTAATGCAAGCTTGCTTCTTACACCGATAGACTTGGCGAAGTCTCGTTTCATAGTTGACAAGTCCGATGATGCGAACTTACTAACGCTTCCTATTATATACACAACTAGGGTACTAGCCGAACCACCGACAGGTACTGCACTCGGTATGTGTGCGGCACTGGGGGCATGCGCCTCCCCTCCCCCCCCCCGAGAGATATGTGACGTCCCTTCGACTGAAAAAAGGCGCTTATCCACTGCTCTCGAGTGCACTGCCCTCAACCTAGCTCAATTATAGCTTTTCATTTTCAGCAGGTGGCGCCCCTCAAGGTAGAAGAGGCGCTTTCCCTGGATAAATGACGCCCCTCAAGAACAAGTGCCCCCCCTCCCTCCTGATAAAAAATTGGATCCTTCCGTGGCATGCTAAGGTGCCTACATTCGTGTATGGGCTTCGCTTCGCAAAAAAATGAGTAGAGGTGAGCTGATAGTTTTATGCTTATTCCTTCAATGCAACTCTGATGGGTACATCAGAGTCAACTTAAATGAGGGCCAACCGCTTCGCTCCCGCTGGCCAAGCCTATGTGTTCATGTCATGGGAGCAGTGGCGTAGCTAAGGAGCGGGATGAAAGGGGTAGCCCCTCCCCCTGGAGGATAAGAGGGAGCCATCAAGGCGTCGGTGCATGGGGCCCGCAAGGGCCCCCTGAGCCGACGTGAAATGTCCCTGGACCGACGAAAAGTCTCCGGGCTGATGGAAACGGTCCCAGGCTGATGAAGAGGGCTCCGAGTCAGCTGAAAGTGTTCTCGGGAAGATGTTGTGGGCCTGTGCTGGGCCAACATGAAGAGCTTCCAGGTCGATGGAGGGGGCCCCGGATCGTTAGAAGGGCCCCGATATGACGGAGAGGGTCCCGAGCCAATATGAAGAGTCATTGGGCTGACGGCGAGGCCCAAGCCCGAAAAGCCGTCGAGGACTGGGAAGGGCCCTGAGATCTAGAGCGGATGGGACTGTGATGCTCCTGAGGCTTAAGAGGAACCCTGAGGCTTGAACAGAGTCACATAAGAACTAAGGTGAGTTCCGAGAGCCGGCCATGCTTGTTAGGATTTGTGAGGCCTGTCTCGGAGCTGCAGGATGCCCCTAAAAGCTAGACGGGATTGTCATTGACTAGAAATGGACCATGGAAGTTGGAGAGGGCTCCTGACGGATGAGTAGAGTCCCCGAGAGCTGGCTAGGACTGAACTAGGATGTCCATGAACTTTGAGATGAGCACCTCAAGCATCGGGTCCCCTCAAAGCTACGATAATCCATGAGAACTGGGGATGGGCACGAGGAATACTGAGGGTCAACCTCAGAGCTAAAATGTCCCTGAGAGCCATACATACTGCTGAGGACTGGGAAGATCCCCTAAAAGGCCATGAGGGCCAAAGGCCAAAGAAGGTCATGAGGGTGAAGAGAGGCAAAGTGCCACAGAAGTCTGCCTGATAGCTGGGAAACCCTCAATCAGGAGGAAAAAAAGGCGAGATTCTTCTGAGCGCTCTCGCTATGCTGCGCATTGACCCTGAAAAAGTGTCATGACCTACTCAGACACTAAAAAGTGCCGTCACCTGCTGTTTCTTGAGGACATATAGACACCGTCGCCAAGCGACTTCCCGAACGCCGATGGCAGCCGCCCCAGCGGCGACGGCTGTCCAGTGACCAGGACTGCCACAGCGGCGAAGGCCACTTCAGCCAGCGGCGGTGGTCATTCCAGCGGCCACAACCGTTCGAGCGGTTATGGCCGCCCCAGCAGTGACAACTGCCTAAGCGGCTGCAGTCGTCCCAGTGGTCTGACCACATCTGCCACAGCAGCTACGGTCGGTCCATCGGTGGGGAAAGACAGCTCAGCGATAGCTACGATTACTGCGGAAGGCAGGGGATGACAGAGAGAAGCAATGGTTTATCAGCAATCCTATCGAGATGACCAATCATATTTTTACCCAAGTTAATAATATTCATGCCTTCATGAAATATGTGTTAATGTCATTTATTTTCCGAAATGCGTTTTGTTTTGTTGGCTGTAGTCGGCAGCTAAAGGGGTTGTTTTTCTGGTCGTTGCTGGACTGTTGAACCTTGATTTGCAGGTCTCGCATTAACCACTCCAGCGCGGTGTGCCTAAGCTCCCCACTTGCGCAACCATATTTGCGTATATACATATATATATATATATATATATATATATATATATATATATATATATATATATATATATATATATATACCGGGACCCTTTGAAGAAAAAGTGCACCAATTTCGATTTTCAGAAAAGTGGGAGGGGGCCCTTGTCCTATATTCGCCCCCTGGGCCAAATCCTGGCCACGCCACTGCATGCGTGCCTATTTGTACACGCCTGATAGATCGTTGGCCTCCCTCCCCAATGCTAGCTTCGTCTCAATTATTTCACCTTTAAACATGAGATCCTAGGGTGGCTCACAAACTATCTGGGCCCACCCGTTGCCTCCATGCATTTTTCGCAAAATATATTTCAGAGATTAACGCTACTGATTCATGTATGTTGGAGTTGTTTTAAAGACAAATGTATCGAAGCTGATTTTGAACGCCTTTGGTCCTGCCAAGTTCGATTGAACACAACAGGTTCCGCGGTGGATATGGGAGGGGTACTGGGGGCATGTTCTTCCTACCCCATGCAAATGTGGCACCCCTCCTGGCAGAAAAGGTGCCCTTCAGAAAGTCTCCAGTGCAACCTCCCCCTTCTGAACGCATTTTCAACCAAGAACGTCCCTTTTAGAGGAAGAGGCGCCCCTTGGAAACGAAAAGGCGCCCTTTCAGTATGCTCGAGTGAACCCTTTCCCCGTTCAACGAATGTTTCGCCCAAGGCGCCCCTCTGATAAAATGTGCCACCTCCATCTCATCTGATAAAAATTCCTGGATCCGCCCCTGGCACGGGTTCAGGTACTAAAATGATGGAACCATGTTCCCACAGAATAGACAGAGCTGTCAAACGGAAGCACATTTTAGCTCATTTTATGCATATATTTCTGGGAGTATTTTGGAGGTGGGCTGGCTCGACATCAAGTCTGACTTACCACCAACCTTAAATTGCATATCGAATCATGTGTGGTTCGACTTGGTGGCTTAGGTAGGTAGACACAAATCGCGGGCGCAATTCTTGAATAATGAGCAAAGTAAGCATCAAACTAATACCCAAATGAGCTATTTATGCACGCACAAACGACCTTCAACTGTGTCAGGGGCGGATACAGAGGGAGCATGGGGCCTCCATGGAACGATACCCCTCTCCATGGAGGTACCCTGCTCCATGGAAAGGTAGTGTCCCCAGCCGAAAAGGCGCCTGTTCAGAAAGGCTACGTGTGGACCCTGCCCCCGCTTAAAGGTTGTTTTTTTCAGCCAAAGGCGCCCTTTTAGGGGAAAAGGCGCTCCTTCAGTATGCTCAAGTGCAACGCACCCCGCCCCCCGCTGAACGAATTATTCCTTCGAAGACTTATTCCTTCGAATTATTCCTATCCCCATGAGAATTCCTGGATTTGCCCCTGATCTGTGCATATAAATAAGCATTCGTAGTCCTACCACATGGCATGAATAAAATACATCCAATATTTTGTTTCATGGTGTTCCTTACGCTTCCAAACAAAACAGTCACCCGACAAATAGTACTTCCTCACTCGTCATTATTCAATTATTTTCTTCCTGCGACAGTTGTGCCCAGTGCAACCCACGGACATTTCATCAAGCGATCAGCTCCTGTCCCACCAGACAAACACGATGCTGGACTCCGCCCAAAAGGCGGCCTGGAATAGGCAATCGTCTGATCTGGCCGCCCCGGCGAGACACCTCCGACGCCCAGGTGACGTAACCTGACCGTGACGTCACGCGCCGTGGGCGGCGGCCGGGACCGCACCCGTCGGCCGAGTCCTTGACTTTCCGCGTCAGCCTTATTTAGCATTTGTTTTTGTCGCATCGTTGTCCGACGAGCGGTTGGCGGTGACTCCGCGTCAGCAGCCGGGAGGCGGTCTCCCGCGCAGCCGCCGTCTACACGGGTGCCGCACCTGCCGGGTCACCTCCCCTCCCCCATCTCCCACCCCACCAGGGTGCAACCAATGGGTGGGATGCCTCCTCAACCGGGGGCGGCGCTCACTCAGCCGACGGTGACGTCACCTCGACTGCGGGTGACGTCACCTGTGCCGCTGGAGACTTGGCCGACAGCCGTGTGACATTGGCGTCGTGCCCTGGAGTCGGCAGCACGTTTTTGTCGGCTGTTTGTTGTTCAGAACTATTGGACAGACCAATCTTGCTGTCACTCTGCCCGAACTATTGGCCTACAAGGTCAGAAATAGCCGGTTAATAATCACGTGGTGTATGACATGTTCCATTGTTGATAACTGTATACTTACTATCAGTATAAGTCACGCCCACGGGTGTCACTTTATGAAATTGGTTTGGGGATGACTTTTTATGGCCAAAGCTTCCCGGAAACCATTTGAATCTAGTGTACGCATATAGGCCCAATAAGCCCAATGGTTAAGGTTCAGCCTGATTGGGTGCGTGGGGGTGGGGGAGCAACTCCATGATGGAGGGGGACAACTAAATGGTTGAGGGGACCAGTGGCCCCTTGGGCATGCTTATGGGAGCGCTGAATGGGCGAGGGCAAGTGTTACAATCGCAGTGAAGCAGAATCTCCGCGTATATCAGTTATACACGTGTTGCCTCGACTGTGCATATAGCCACTCGTCTTCAAACGTGCGTGCAGAGCTAATGTGATTTTGGATACGATACATTAATTGAATTGCTTTACTAAAGGCAGAAATAAGAAGCGTCATCCGCCACTGGGCAATTTAGTGCGGCTGCCGGCTGCGATGCGAAGCGTATGGCAAGATACCTGCGCGCGGAAAGGTACTGTCGCTTCGAACAAAGTTTAGAGTACTTCATAAAGCTATGGCAATGTAAGTTGGTAAATCTCAACATGAAGAGGGCGGACCTCCCCTAAGTGGGAAAGTTATGATTTGAAATGCTGCATTACAAGAGCGAGTCTATACATCGAGTATATCGTATCAAAGCTAACCTGAGCGGCCTGAGCACCCGGCTCAATCGTCATGCCTTTGAAACCGTCATAGCTTGTCCCTGCACTACAGCGTTTCGCGTCCTAATTCTCTGAGAGCATGATGTGCTTGTTTAATGTTGATTTCGCCACGTCCGCAATATTCTGCACGTAGTGCTCTTAGTCTTTGTTCAAGGAGGCTCATAGTGCCAGTTTCGCTGGCGGCAAACTTTCATCAGCATTGTACACATACTTTCAACTTCCACATACAACGCTGTGCAGCGTTGTACCACATACTTTGAACTTCCAATGTTCTCACTCAGCGCCTGGAATGCTATTTTCATTTTGAGATGTACCAACTTCATCACAATACTTCTCCTGAGGTACCCTCAGTCTTTGCTCAGGCTTACCGCACATCTTACCAAATTACACAGCTTACCAACTTACCAACAGCTTACCAGCTGCGGGCTTACCAAGATCGCAGCAGGCTCTCGCCGTCCGTCCCTAGTGTTCAAGAGGAAACGTGGTTGGTTTGTGTTCCGGGGCCCTGAGCTTAGTCCCAAGGGGACGGCGTTCCTTATTTCTACTGCAATTTAGTGAAGTTATCTCATCCGAAATCACCTCAGCTATGCATACATGCTTCAAGACGCGTGACTGCATAAACACTGGCAATATGTTCGTGACTGGTATAGATGGGAATTATACTGCACTGAGCCTTTAATCTTGCCCTCGCTCGTGTAGCGCCTCCCTTGGCGTCCCACACCGGCACCAGATATATTGAAGTGGACCCGCTCTAGCGTCGCCATCGGTCGTGATTTGCAACATGGAGACGAAATGGTCCGCAGGCTGGTGTGGCTGCTGGCAAACCAGCTTCCGTGAAAAAGACGCATTGTGCACTTTTGCACCTTGAAACGCCAACAATGTGCCTCTACTGTCAACCTAGATCTCCGTGCATCTCTCGGTAATCCTCCATCCATGTTGACAGTATTGGAAGCGGTCCCGCCCGTCACACCTGAGATATTGGGGTGCCTCAGTGGGGTTGCTGCGCAGCACGCTGTCAACAGTTGAACACGATTAGCACGTCAACGCATTGCACCATCCCACGTTATTTGTCAGCATTGCAGTAGCTGCGCTGCACTAGTGATTCGGTGCAGGATGCGCGCAGTAAATGATTGAAATGCCAGATATGGCTTATCAGTGGCACGGACAAATATGTTGTTGCCATTTCTTGACTGGTAATATACTTCATAGGGAAAGATAAATAAAAAGAGGTGATATTTTACAGACAGTGGTGTTGTGAGTTCTGCATCCATTTGCATGCTGTGGACCTGACGGCACACAGCCAAATGTGCAGCTTTACATTTTACACGCCATCACATTATGCATATATCATCTATGCATCAGTTCCAACCACAGCAAAATGGTGCAGATTTACATCCTACACGTCATCACGTCCTACCGTATGTATCATTTATGCATCCGTTTCAACCACAGCGAAATGGTGCAGATTTAAATCCTACACGTCATCACGTCCTACCGTATGTACCATTTATGCATCAGTTCCAACCACAGCGACATGGTGCAGCTTTGCATCCTACACGTCATCATGTCCTACATGCATCATCTATGCATCAGTTCCAACCACAGGCACTTATGAGCACTTGGTGCAAGTAAGTGCAAGTGCAATAAATGCAAGTGCACTATTGCACTTGCGTATGCACTTGGATACCTACTGCCAGCTAGGAATTGAGCACCCAAAATTTCGGCATTTTAGATATTGCCAACGCTAATCAACATTTACTGATCTTTATTATGTATGTAAGGCTGCCAACAAGGCTGTTGTTGCGAATTTGCGAACTAAATCCTACTGATGCGAAGCAATAGAACCTTGCCGCAATTGACGTGTCTGAGGTGAGCGATTATGAGCGAGGACGGGGCCGGACTAAGTCTACTCCCGTGATCATCCCTGGTGAGATCATATGAACAAGGACGGGGCTGGCCTAAGTCTGCTCCCGTGATCCTACTGGTGGGGTCATGTGAGTGATCTGACTCGTCCCGACGAAGCCCGACACAAATGTCACGTTTTGCAGCCTAAGTATCGTTTTACTAGCATGTTTCAGGTATTGGTTTCCTCACCCAGACCTAGACCTGCTCTTGAAATGTCTACTTTTGTCAACTTCATCACAATGTTGCCCCTAAATTACACGCAATTCTGCCCAAAATACTGCGTGACTCCATACCCCACGCCTGTGCAACTTGTCGTGGCTTTGGCACCACATCCAGTGGCCGGTCGGCCAATCACCCCGTTGGCGACAGGGAGCTGTGAATGCAATCCCGAGGCTGATTCAAACCAAAATTCAAACTAATGGAGGACGAACGTGCTTCATCAATGCTTCGAATGGTGAAATTGTGCCAATGTGTCGCATTTGTGGTTTCATTAGCTCCTCATGAATGCTTGAAAAATTGTGACTGCATAGAACGCGAAGGACAATTATATCATGGCTGATAAACACGGGGGCATATTCAACCTTACAGCACGTCCAAGACTTCTCCTCGCTTGCACAGCGTTCTTTACGATAACTTATGCTGGCATAAATAGAGCGAAATGTCGTTCTGTCGACACGAAGCCAGCCTGGTAACGTGACAGTACTAACTGTCATGCTGTACTCTCCCGCTATGCTTCTACCACATCTTTTCTGTTTTATTCATCTGTTGTACTACATCATGCCATGCTGTCCCACTACACTCCAGAATGTTGCCAGTGACACTGAGTTAAAAGTGCATCACAGTCGATGCCAATGCAACGACAGAATATTCCAACCCTCGTCCCCTCACACCACAGTCGGTGGGTCTTCTCATATCACTTGATTTATGGCATAAACTCACCAAACTGATGCTGGCCATGGACAGCAAAACCGAACGGAAGAATGCTGAGGTGCTGCGTCCTCCCATGATACAGCTTAACATCAGCCCAGTGACGTTGACAGCCGGGAACTGACTTCAATATGGCCTGCACCGCACCCCTAAATCTGACCCTTCCACCGCTGCTGGTGCTTGTTGTCCTTCAGAAGCGGACGCGTCTCTTCGCCTGCATTTGCGTCTGACCGCCGTGAGGTTTCGTCGTGGCGGCGGCGCGGCCGCTGAGGTCGAAGGCGATGGGAGCGCGAGGTTGGCAAGAATGCCTCCCCTCCCGTATTGACCGTGCGGTCGATTGCGTTGCGCGGTGCTGTATTACCGCCCCGCCGGGGCGGACGTTGGGCGGCCGGGCGGTGGTGGTCGTGTGCAGCGGTGCTGTATAACCACCCCGCCGGGGCGGACGTTGGGCGGCCGGGCGGTGGTGGCCGTGTGCAGCGGTGCTGTATAACCACCCCGCCGGGGCGGACGTTAGGCGGCCGGGCGGTGGTGGTCGTGTGCAGCGGTGCTGTATAACCACCCCGCCGGGGCGGACGTTGGGCGGCCGGGCGGTGGTGGCCGTGTGGAGCGGTGCTGTATAACCACCCCGCCGGGGCAGACGTTGGGCGGTCGGGCGGTGGTGGCCGTGTGCAGCGGTGCTGTATAACCGCCCCGCCGGGGCGGACGTTGGGCGGCCGGGCGGTGGTGGCCGTGTGCAGCGGTGCTTGTGCGTGCCACCGGGTCCGCCGCACCGGTCTGGCCGCAGCACGCACTCGCTGCCCAACCGGATCCCAACCGGGTCACCTCGCAGACTCGCCAGGAAGGAGGAGGTGACGCGTGCGTTCGAGGCCGCCCGGACGGCAAAGAATCGACGAGAATCTTCGGCCCGGACGGAATATTCTTTCCAATAGATTTGCTGTTCGGGGCCGTCCGGATGATCAAGAAGCTACGCAACACCCCGTAGATTCTCTCCCAGACGCATACAATATTTATATGGCACTTGGTGGGTGGTTGCGATCGTTGCGATTTTGCTTTCTGTATGAGGCGCATGATTCATGAAAGCTTCTCATGACATTCGATCAGCGTGGTGGTTGCAAGAATATTGTAGCGAAAAATAGGTGTTCAAAATGTTTCGTGTTGAAGCGTTACAGTCATATAATCAATATATATATATATATATATATATATATATATATATATATATATATATATATATATATATATATACATGTGTGTGTGTGTCTTTGCGCGAATGTGACGCATCAAAACTGAAGCTGACGCACGGGTGGAATATGGCTGACGCTTCAAACGCGGGAATCAAAATACTATCGGACGTCCCGTCTCGTAGATTCTATTTTCGGCCGGGCGGCCACGCTACGGCTGAAGATAATCGCAGTCCGAAGCTGTCGGCCACGCTACGGCTGATGATAATCGCAGTCGGAAGAAGTCGGCCACGCTACGGCTGATGATAATCGCAGTCGGAAGAAGTCGGCCACGCTACGGCTGATGATAATCGCAGTTCGTCGGCCACGTTACGGCTGAAGATAATCGCAGCCGGCAGTGGGCAGCGTCGCCGCCGTCTTGGATAGGAGCCAATCGCGAATGAACAAGCTGGAATCACCGAACTAATTTCTGTTTGAATTCTGACTTTGGATATGGCCTGAGTTGTTTTGGATCACGAACAAAGTGGCAGGATGAACACGACACTGGACCCACTTACATCCTTGCTGGCCTGCAATTCTGCTGATGTAGTGATGCAAAATTGGGACTTGGGCGTCAATTAAATATAATTATCTTGAAACCTTTTGTCTTGAACACACTTGTTCACTTAGATGTTTGGAATATGATAGGCAAAGTGCGCACCAAAGTGTCTTTCAATAACTGCCCGAGCGAGTTTGCACAACAACGCCTTGCGTTTCGCTCAGCTGTCAAATGTTCACGTCAATCAAGATTGAAGGGTCGAAGCACTAACAGAATGTCTCATAGGCACGTCCTGACTATCGCTGCGTCTGTTTGTATCTGTTCAGAGGTTGGGGTTTGGATGAACGTAGGGTGTGTGTGGGTGTGTGTTTGGGGGGGGGGGGGCAAGGTGAGTAAATGTGATTACCTCTATCCGTATGCAGTCTATCCATGTAGGTATGCATATCAAACATGTGCGTTTATGCACAACACTATAGAAACTCGCAATGTTCGCCAGTTCAAAATAAAACGTGCTTCGTATTCCACCGTCGCGTCGTAGTGTTGGTGACACCTATGGATCTTTTAAACTAGAATTGCAATAGCAGTGCAGTCGCAAATCCTAACTCGGCTGGGTGAATTTGCACTGCCCGGTGGCGCCACCAGCGTCACTGTGAGACCCGGCGCTGCCACAGGTGGCGCCACTGATACCGCTGGATCATGCCGGTATCAGTGTCAGAGGGAGTCAGGATCAGAGCTGCCACCGGTGTCAGTGTCAGAGGGCGCCATGGCAGGCTTCACCACAGGTGGCGCCACTGGTGTCGTCAGACCACACCGGCCACCGGTGTCAGTGTCAGAGGGAGTCAGGGCCAGAGCTGCCACAGGTGGCGCCGCTGATACCGCTGGATCATGCTGGTGTCAGTGTCAGAGGGAGTCAGGGCCAGAGCTGCCACAGGTGTCAGTGTCAGAGGGAGTCAGGGCCAGAGCTGCCACAGGTGGCGCCACTGATATCGCTGAATCATGCTGGTGTCAGTGTCAGAGGGAGTCAGGGCCAGAGCTGCCACAGGTGGCGCCACTGATACCGCTGGATCATGCCGCTGTCAGTGTCAGAGGGAGTCAGAGCCAGAGCTGCCACAGGCGGCGCCACTGTTATCGCCGGACCACGCCGGCCACCGGTGTCAGTATCAGGGGGCGCCAGGGCAGGCTTCACCACAGGTGGCGCCACTGGTGTCGTCAGACCACACCGGCCACCGGTGTCGGTGTCAGAGGGAGTCAGGCCCAGAGCTGCCACAGGTGTCAGTGTCAGAGGGAGTCAGGGCCGGAGCTGCCACAGGTGGTGCCACTGATACCGCTGAATCATGCCGATGTCAGTGTCAGAGGGAGTCATGATCAGAGCTGCCACAGGTGGTGCCACTGATACCGCTGAATCATGCTGGTGTCAGTGTCAGAGGGAGTCAGGGCCGGAGCTGCCCCAGGTGGTGCCACTGATACCGCTGAATCATGCTGGTGTCAGTGTCAGAGGGAGTCAGGGCCGGAGCTGCCCCAGGCGGCGCCACTGTTATCGCCGGACCACACCGGCCACCGGTGTCAGTGCCAGAGGGAGTCAGAGCTAGAGCTGCCACAGGTGTCAGTACCAGAGGGAGTCAGAGCTAGAGCTGCCACAGGTGGCGCCACTGGTGTCGTCAGACCACACCGGCCACCGGTGTCAGTGTCAGGGGCCGCCAGGGCTGGCTTCACCACAGGTGGCGCCACTGGTGTCGCCAGACCACACCGGCCACCGGTGTCAGTGTCAGGGGCCGCCAGGGCTGGCTTCACCACAGGTGGCGCCACTGGTGTCTCCAGACCACACCGGCCACCGTTGTTAGTGTCAGGGGGCGCCAGGGCCGGCTTCATCACAGGCGGTGCCACTGGTGCCACCGGACTCCGGAACACGACGTCCCCGGTCGAGCGCTGCTCCAACGCTGCGCCAGTCACACTAGGAGTGATCACCGGTCACCGATCACCGATCACCGATCAGTCACACTGCTGCGGGACTGACTATGTGTATGCCATTATGCGGTTTTGATGAGTTGAGCTTAGTTAAAATCAGCCGACGGAATTTTCACTACCTGAAATATTGGGCTTGTTCCCCAAGTTGCAAAACAAAATATGTAATAGCATGCTCGAAGCATTATGTGAAATGGCTCCCATGTACTGTTCCAACCGGGTGATGAACAAATTGCTCCGGTGAGCATCTCTTCCTCAAGTTTTGAGGAAAGATTTCAGAGCGCATTGGCGAAGCCTGATCAGAAAGTTCAGCTTTAGGGGTAAATTTGTGGAGCCTTTCCTTGCATCATAGTCCAGGGATGGATACATAGAGTTTCTCCTTCAGGAAGGCTCTAGCGCACCTTTTTTAGCACCTGCCTCATACCACCTCTCATTTTAGAGGAAAAGGAAACGGAAAAGTCTCAGTTAGTATGCTCGAGTGCACAGCCTCCCCGCCCCCGCTCAATGCACCTCTCCGCCGAAGGTGCTCCTCAGAGAAACTGTGCCCTTCCCATGGAATGTAAATTCCTGGATCCGCCCCTTTCATAGCC
The DNA here is from genome assembly GCA_034440615.1 of Ashinkailepas kermadecensis. Classification (NCBI taxonomy): domain Eukaryota; kingdom Metazoa; phylum Arthropoda; class Thecostraca; family Neolepadidae; genus Ashinkailepas; species Ashinkailepas kermadecensis. The sequence goes on from JAOTOM010002442.1 coordinate 40,482, forward strand.
TACCGTCCTTTGTTGTGGTGTGGAAAATGCCGGCTTCTAGCTGGCCAATCTTCTTATTGTAAATATGACCACGCTTGCATGAACCCATGCTGGATTGTGAACATGGGGCATGCTGATTGCATGTATTGTAGTTGCTTAACGTGTGAATAACTGGCTACATGTACATTCGTGTCTCAGACAGCAAAGAAAGAAAGTTGGCGTCGCAGAGTGGGTTCAGAGATGCATGTTGAGGCAAGATGTTGATGCTGCAGTTCGTGTTCCAGCAATCAACCGTACTGAGCTTTGGGGTGCCATTATTATTATGCACAATAATTGTACTTTATGACGGTGAATAATTGGTCAATGCTGATTTCGTCGATAGGCCTTTTGTGCTTCATTGCATGTTTTCACAATATAACACCACGTTCCAACATGCCATAATAACATGCTCCAAAGCAATGAAATATCAATCAAGGGCTTGGTTTCACTACGTGATGAATTGTGAAGAAATCTCCCCATACACATCTTCAAAATTTGAGACACATTTTTGCGGCCAGCTTCAGGAATCCAAAAGGGCAAATTTTCGCTCAGTCTAGAATCTCATTGCGCTTCGCCGCAATTGTGATGCATGAGCAGAGGCGCAGCCAAGGGCCCCATCCCCCCTGAGCAACCGAACATACACTAAATGAAACAAGAACTTTAAAGATTTCCACCTTGGAAAACCAAAATTTTCGGCGCACTTCGCGCGCCGACAGTTTTATCTTTTTCGTTCAATCTTTTGGGGCCCCGGGTCCCCTTAAGAAAATCCTGGCTGCGGCTATGTACATGAGTGCATTGAAGTGTTCCTAAAGGTTCACTCTACCTTCTATGTATGCAGCATGCACATTATAGCATACGGGTGTAGTACGGAACTACAAAAACGATGTGCCTGGTTTTTGTGCTTGCCACTGATCGCTTATCTTTCAAAGACGATTTGTGTCGAATTGTTCCTGATGATAACTCATATGCAACTCATTTTGGCCTAAGCGATCAATTGGGGCTTATTTCATATTTTGAAAACAGGAAGCGAACTTCAAGTAGCCGGTATGAAGAGCTTCTTTATATCTTGTTTTCATAGGCGTTTTATATGGAAGCAGATCGATTATGGACGAGCAAATAGGGACATGTGCTGTATCTTTTTATCTTACTCCAATATGCTGACTACTCACGGCCACAGTGCCTGCCGCAGCACTGTGGCGCAGTGCTGATTACACACATGTCTGCATATATGATATGTCCTGAATGATGTAACCAGGCACGGAAATTGGAGAAAACATTTATTGAAAATACGTCGGTGCGTTTCGCGTTTCGCTGCATTTACATACGATATTCCAATGTATGCAACGTTCAACCCCTCCTAATCTTGCCGTTCTGGAACCACCGCTGACTATAACTGTGTAGGTGCTAGAGCTTCAGCTCATTGCTTATATACCCTGTATATGTCAAGGTGTATGCATCCAGATGTTAACTTTGACGACCACAGCCAAGGTGCTGGATGTGCCTCAAAGTCTCCCTCCATCAAACCGCCATTGATCATTCACTTTAGTTAGAAATCCCATCTGGAGTGCTCACTGATGCTAGATGCTGGAGTACTCACTGATGCTGGATGCTGGAGTGTTCACTGATGCTGGAGTGCTCACTGATGCTGGAGTGCTCACTGATGCTGGAGTGCTCACTGATGCTGGAGTGCTCACTGATGCTGGAGTACTCACTGATGCTGGAGTGCTGCGTTGAAATGCACGTTTATTTTGAGGTATGTGACTTTCAAATGTTCACCAATGAATCCCTCTGCACCTCGCTGATTTGTGTATAAATTGTATAATCAACCACAGGGGTGAAGGAACGAAATCAACATTCACCCTTCATGCACCATTATACTGCACAATTACTGTACATAATAATTAAGTCACGATAAAGTCCAGCAGTTTTGATTACTGGAACACAAGCCTCTGCAGCCGTAATGCCAACCTTGCCTAAATATGCACCAATTAACCCTCTTTGCAACACCAAATTTCTTCGTTCGCAACACAAATCTAGTAATTTTCAGCAGGAGATTTGCTGGTAATCATCCACTCATACTAATTCACTTTTTGGATGACTATGAACCAGACGCGATACGGTGTTGGGCTGATGATGGTCACCCAGACCCGGTACGGTGTGGGGCTGGTAGCGGTGACCCAGACCCTGTACGGTGTGGGGCTGGTAGCGGTGACCCAGACCCGGTACGGTATAGGGTTGGTGACAGTGACCCAGACCCGGTACGGTGTGGGGTTGGTGACGGTCACTCAGACCCGGTACGGTGTGGGGTTGGTGACGGTCACTCAGACCCGGTACGGTGTGGGGTTGATGACGGTGACCCAGACCCGGTACGGTGTGGGGTTGGTGACGGTGACTCAGACCCGGTACGGTGTGGGGCTGGTAGCGGTGATCCAGACCCGGTACGGTGTGGGGTTGGTGACGGTCACCCAGACCCGGTACGGTGTGGGGTTGATGCTGGTGACTCAGACCCGGTACGGTGTGGGGCTGGTGACGGTGACTCAGACCCGGTACGGTGTGGGGTTGGTGACGGTGACTCAGACCCGGTACGGTGTGGGGTTGGTGACGGTCACTCAGACCCGGTACGGTGTGGGGTTGGTGACAGTGACCCAGACCCGGTACGGTGTGGGGTTGGTGACGGTCACTCAGACCCGGTACGGTGTGGGGTTGGTGACGGTCACTCAGACCCGGTACGGTGTGGGGTTGATGACGGTGACCCAGACCCGGTACGGTGTGGGGCTGGTGACGGTCACCGACCCGGTACGGTGTGGGGTTGGTGACGGTGACTCAGACCCGGTACGGTGTGGGGTTGGTGACGGTGACTCAGACCCGGTACGGTGTGGGGTTGACGGTCACCCAGACCCGGTACGGTGTGGGTTGGTGACGGTCACTCAGACCCGGTACGGTGTGGGGTTGATGACGGTCACCCAGACCCGGTACGGTGTGGGGTTGGTGACGGTCACCCAGACCCGGTACGGTGTGGGGTTGGTGACGGTGACTCAGACCCGGTACGGTATAGGGTTGGTGACAGTGACCCAGACCCGGTACGGTGTGGGGTTGGTGACGGTGACTCAGACCCGGTACGGTGTGGGTTGTGGTGACCCGACCGGTACGGTGTGGGGTTGGTGCGGTGACTCAGACCCGGTACGGTGTGGGGTTGTGCGGTGACTCAGACCCGGTACGGTGTGGTTGGCGTCGGTGACCCAGACCCGGTACGGTGTGGGTTGATGATGGTCACCCATAACTGGTACGGTGTGGGGCTGGTAGCGGTGACCCAGACCCGGTACGGTGTGGGGTTGATGACGGTGACCCAGACCCGGTACGGTGTGGGGTTGATGACGGTGACCCAGACCCGGTACGGTGTGGGGTTGGTGAGGTGACTCGACCCGGTACGGTATGGTTGGTGACGGACCCAGACCCGGTTGGTTGATGATGGTCACCCGACCTGGTACTGTGGGGTTGGTGACCCACCGGTACGGTTGGGTTGATGACGTACCCACCGTACTTGGGTTATAGTGACCCGACCCGGTACTTGGGTTGGTGACGGTGACTGACCGTACGTATGTTTGACGTACCCCCGTAGTTGGGGTTGTGACGTGACTCGCCGGTGTTGGTTTGTGACGACCGTACGTGTGGGGTTTGGTCCCGCGGTACGGTGTGGGTTGTCGTCTCGCCCGTGGTATGTTGTGACGTGACCCGTCTTGGGTTGGTGACGTGACTCGACCCGGTACGGTATGGGTTGGTGTGCACCCGGTGGTGTGGGGTTGGTGACGTCCCGACCCGGTACGTATGGTTGTGATGACCGACCGGTACTGTGGGTTGTGACGTCCCCCCGGTACGGTTGGTTGGTGACGTACCCGACCCGGTACGGTTGGGGTTGGTGACGGTCTCGACCCGGTACGTTGGGTTGTCGGTGACTCGACCCGGTACGGTTGGGTTGGTGACGTCCCGACCCGGTACGGTGTGGGTTGATGATGGTCACCCGACCCGGTACTGGGGTTGGTGACGTCACTCGACCCGGTACGGTGTGGGTTGATGTGGTCACCCGACCCGGTACTGTGGGCTGGTGACGCCGACCCGGTACGGTGTGGGGTTGTGCGGTCCTGCCCGGTACGGTATGGGTTGGTGGGTGACTCGACCCGTACGTATGGGTTGTGCTCTCCCGTCGTTGGGGTTGTGTGGTCCGCCCGTAGTGGGGCTTGACTCTCGACCCGGTACTTGGGGCTGTGACGGTACCCAGACCCGGTACGGTGTGGGGTGGTGACGGTCACCGACCCGGTACGGTGTTGGGCTGGTGACGGTCACCCAGACCCGGTACGGTGTGGGGTTGATGACGGTGACCCAGACCCGGTACGGTGTGGGATTGGCGTCGGTGACCCAGACCCGGTACGGTGTGGAGTTGATGATGGTCACCCAGACCCGGTAAGGTGTGGGGCTGGTAGCGGTGACCCAGACCCGATACGGTGTGGGGTTGGATGATGGTCACCCAGACCCGGTACGGTGTGGGGCTGGTAGCGGTGACCCAGACCCGGTACGGTGTTGGGCTGGTGACGGTCACCCAGACCCGGTACGGCGTGTGACTGGTAGCGGTGACCCAGACCCGGTACGGTGTTGGGCTGGTGACGGTCACCCAGACTGGGTACGGCGTGTGACTGGTAGCGGTGACCCCGACCCGGTAAGGTGTGGAGCTGGTAGCGGTGACCCAGACCCGGTACGGTGTGAGGTTGGATGATCGTCACCCAGACCCGGTAAGGTGTGGGGCTGGTAGCGGTGACCCAGACCCGGTACGGTGTTGGGCTGGTGACGGTCACCCAGACCCGGTACGGTGTGGGGCTGGTGACGGTCACCCAGACCCGGTACGGTGTGGGGCTGGTGACGGTCACTCAGACCCGGTACGGTGTGAGGTTGGATGATGGTCACTCAGACCCGGTAAGGTGTGGGGCTGGTAGCGGTGACCCAGACCCGGTACGGTGTTGGGCTGGTGACGGTCACCCAGACCCGGTACGGTGTGGGGCTGGTGACGGTCACCCAGACCCGGTACGGTGTGGGGCTGGTAGCGGTGACCCAGACCCGGTACGGTGTTGGGCTGGTGACGGTGACCCAGACCCGGTAAGGTGTGGGGCTGGTGACGGTGACCCAGACCCGGTACGGTGTGGGGCTGGTGACGGTCACTCAGACCCGGTACGGCGTGTGACTCGTCCGCCAGCGGGCGGTCCCTGTTGTGGGTAGTCGGGCTGGTCAGACGATGATAACACCGTCTCGACCCGACCGCAGACCGGTAGCAGAGGCGGGGCGCGGCGGGAGGGGAGAGGGGAGCGGACTCAGATGGGGAAGCCGGTGACATCTGGTCTTCAGGTGCCGGGACTATTTATAGCTGTTAAACACCGACGGCTTCCGGAATTTGTATGCGTTGTTGAATGCACAGATGGCGGTCAGGCCGACGCGCTGATTGGTCCGCGTGGCCTCGGCAGCTGGCCCAGCAGCAGCCGGTCTCAGACCCAGTCCCAGACACCCATCCTCGTTCCCAGTCACGGCCTCAGTCCCAGTCCTAGTCTCAGTCCCAGTCCCAGTCCCGGCCTCAGTATCAGTCCTAGTCTCAGTCCCAGCCTCAGTCTCGGTCCTAGTCTCAGTCCTAGTCCTAGTCTCAGTCCCAGTCATAGCTTCAGTCCCAGTACCATACTCACTCCCAACCTCAGTCTCAGCCCCAGCCCTAGTCCCAGATCTGGTCCCAGTCCTAATCTCAGTCACAAACCGAGACCCAACATCAGCTCAGTCCTTATCCAACACATCCTAGTTCCAGTCCCAGTCACATTTTCAGTTCCAGTCCCAGCTCAGGTTCAATCGCGGGCCACGAGTACCAGCACGAATAATAGTCCCAGTGGTGGGGAACAGTTCCATCCCCAATCCCAAGCTTCATCCCCGTCCCACTCGCCGTCGCAGTCTCGGCCCCAGTCACCAGTTGCCACCATGCGTTCCACACTTAAGCCAAGATAGCATACAAGTGAGCTAGCCATATTCAGAGCGAATGCCCACAGGCACATTAGCATGAAAGGTCAGTGCAGGTATGCCGCGCACCGGGGATTGAACACGACCACGTGCGCTTCATGTGAAGCAGCCACGGTCACGGCGAGCTCCTATGGCACGCGATCCCCGCACAAGCTCCATTAGCAGCGATCACGGCGGCGAATTTCAATGGGGAGCGAAGGCGAGCATGGTTTCAATGGGGAGCGGTCCGGCGCCGGCGACAATGGGGGTGGAATGCAGGCAGCTGCCGCCGGGTCCGGTCTCTGACAACGGTACCATGGGCACGGCGAGACTGCCCGAGATCGCGCCGCGCCGCCTCGCTGGGCTGGAACAGGGGCGCTTGACGTGCGCACCTGGCCTCTGTTCGGCCCGGCCACAAACACTGGATGCACCCGCATTCGGGGGCAAGCCCCCTCCCCCACGTGGTGATAAATCCCTGATGCGTCCGCCGAGCTGTCTGGAATGCCAACTTGTCAGCACGAATGCACATAGCTTAACCTTCTGACACTAGCGATAGACATGACGGGGAAGTTACTGGTGCGGTCCCTCGCCTCCACTTCCATTGCCGTCTTTTTCGGCAACAAATGCTTTCATCGTTGTGACTTCAATCGTTGCTCCCTTCGTCGGCAACAGTTGCCTACCTCAATCGTCGTCGTCACCGTCATTGTTGTTACTTTCATCCGTTTCATTTTCATCACGACGGATCGATAGGGGCCTAACACCGACATATCTCAGATGTTGCTATAAATCGCTCCGTGGGGTTATTTGGTGGCCTGGATCGACCTGCACAATTTTAAACTCGATTTGACCTATGGTTTCGGAGTTACAGCCTGGGACATTTTTGCATTTTTGCAATACATATATATATATATATATATATATATATATATATATATATATATATATATATATATATATATATATATATATATATATATATATAAATGTATGTATATCTATATATATATATATGTATATGTATATATATATATATAATATATATATATAATTTTATTCGTAGGTGAAGATGAATTGCTCTCCATGTAATTGTTTTTGGACGCACTGAATTCCTGGACCTTGTGATCTTAGGTCACGTGACCTAGCTTGACACGAGGCCATTGAAAAGGTGAAACTTTTTCGCCGGACATTGATGTTGGTTAATTTGTTTTTCAACCAAAAAGGTTTTTGAGATGGGACTTTCCTATAAATATTTTAACTTAGTTCTAATTGTCACGTATGCCAGGCCGGTAAGCGACGCTTGTGAAATAAACCGAACCACAGAGTCGTCAGATCTTAAAATACAACACTTTAAGATGTATTTCACTTGCACTGGGTGTCTTTTGACAGAAAAAAGCTTCTTGAAGATCGTATCTGTTGCGGGAACATTGAGCACCTTTTCGATTCTTGATGGCATGCAGAGCGTGATTTAGGGTTACAGTGGTCAATGCAATTTCAGAGAGGGATGGGACAGAAGATAACACAGGGTATGACTCCTAGAACGCTACTTTCTTGGACCGCTTGGAGCAAGCTGTCCACATCAGATGGGTTGAGAATGCATGTAGCTCGCTGCGGACCAGGGGTGTCGTTTTATCAGAATTATTGGGATGGCTCAAATGTTCGAAGGTACGTGGTGCGATGCATGTGGTCGGGAACCTGCAAAATCACACTGAGCACATGAACACGGAAGGTATTATGTCTTGAACGTATATAAGGCGCATTACTTGATCACGGCATGTACCGAGTACGCAAAATATTAGTGTCATTGCGGTATCAAAAGGCCAGCACTAACAGAAAGATCCTGCTCTTTACTTCGCATTTTCAGGTATGCCTCTTCTTGCGCATACCAATAATCTGAGGTTGCTGGTTGAACTCCGACTACACCAACTGCTCGCTGAATTCAACGGCGGCACCACCGTGCGGTGTGTGGCGAACGCGTCCCACACAGTCAGTTTCCTGTGTGGATCGTCCGCCACAGTCGAGGAAGACGCCCCATCCGATTTTAGGCGGACCCTGCTTACGTACCTTACGTAACCAGAAGACGAATGAACTATTGGCATATGACGAGCAAGGATTGCTAGTTCCAATTCTTTACAGGCAGATGTATTGTGTGGACAGTGATGTGTAGCGTATTTACCAATTACGAAACAAAACATGAGCCAAGTGGTTTGCAACACACCATTAAATTTGATCATTATGGTTTGCGATATAACTAAATTTAAGTATGCCAAGTGATAAAAATAAATGGGCCACATAAATGTGTTCCTCATTCACAAATACACCTTAACTTGACCACTGCGAGTGAACAGGATTTGCTGACTCAGAATACCAAACAATTGTAGTTTCCACATTATCTTGGTCGGGTTCTATTTTTCGCAAAATAAAGCACATGCAAGTATGATCATCAACATTTTCCGAAGAGTTGCTAATTGTGTGCAAAACTTAAGGGTACTATCAGATGTGTCAGCTGATCATGTCTAGGTATCAGAAACAGTTGAACAATTCTTTTTCGATTGGATGCAACTGCTATTGGCAATCGCCGTGGTAACGTTTGCGGAGGCACCAGCCCAGTAATGGTTGCCAAACACAGCATTTCAAGTGTAAATAACTAAGAGGATCCAAATACATGTACACTGCACACCAGTCATGTAAACAAGACAATTATGACTGGTAATCATCTCTGACCATGCCTACAATATTCATTGTTGCATTAATGGTTGTTATTTTCTTCTTCAAAACCATTCGGATGGCTCAAATCCTTATTGGGGTGGCTGAAAATAAAGTTAGAGTGGCTTGCCATCCAAAAAGCATACGAGTGAAGGAGCATTTGGCTACTAAGCAAAAGACGAAAAGTTATACGCGCGTTATTTACTTTGTATATTCACAATAGCACAAGCAGAGCACAAACCAGCACAGTAAAAAGGAACATGTTCCACTTACATGAAAGCACAAGCATGACCATAAGCAGAGGCGTAGCCAAGGGTGGAGGACGGTGGCCCGCCCTGACTTGTGAATAGATCTCCTGAGAGCCCGATGGAACTGGACTGAGAAGTTTCTGAGCTTTGGGATGGGCTCCTGAGGGATAGTGCCCCCTGATGGCTAAGAGAGTCCTTGAGAACTGGCGATGGGTGCGATAAATACTGAGGGTCATCCTCAGAGATAAAATATCCTTGAGAGTCATAGATGCTGTCGAGGACTGGAAAGATCAGCCACTGCCATCTCAGTGGCATGTCAGCCATCTCAGCCGCCGCTCCCGTGGTCACGGCCGCCCCAAAGGCCACAGCCGTCCTAGCGGTGACGACCGCCCAAGCGGCCACAGTCGTCTCAATGGCCTGACCACAGCTGCTCCAACAGCTACGGTCGCTTCAGCGATGGAGACAAAGACAGCCCAGTGATAGCTGCCATGACGGTCGCTGCAGCGGTGCAAGTTTCCTCGTCTGCCTTGGATCGGGGTGACACTGGTTACGCAAACATAAATATAAAATTGGTTGCAGGATGCTTTCTTTTGTTAGTTGGTGTTGGCAGCGAAGCGATTTGTTATTTTCTGGTCTTTACCGGACTGCTGGATCTTAATTGCAGGTTTTGGATTAACCACGCCAGCATGGAGTGCCTTATGTCCCGACGTATCAAATCATCTTTGCGGATGTGTATATATATATATATATATATATATATATATATATATATATATATATATGTATATATATATATATATATATATATATATATATATGTATATATATATATATATATATATATATATATATATATATATATATATATATATATATATATATATATATATATATATATGTATATATATATGTATATATATATATATATAGATAAATATATATATATATATATATATATATATATATATATATATATATATATATATATATATATATATATATATATATATATATATATATATATATATATGTATATATATATATATATATAAATATATATATATATATGTATATATATATATATACATATATATATATATATATATATATATATATATATATATATATATATATATATATATATATATATATATATATATATATATATATATATATATATATATATATATATATGTATATATATATATATATATATAGATAAAATATATATATATATATATATATATATATATATATATATATATATATATATATATATATATATATATATATATATGTATATATATATGTATATATATATATATAGATATAGATATATATATATATATATATACATATATATATATATACATATATATATATATATATATATATATATATATATATATATATGTATATATATATATGTGTGTGTGTGTGTGTCTGTGTGTGTACCCTTTCAAAAAGAAGCTACCGAAATTCGAGAAGTTTCGGAAAAGTGGGATCCTAGGTTGGTAGGGGCCCCTCTTCAAGTGTTCGCCCCTGGACGAATTCCTGACTATGTTATTTGCTATTGGAAATTTAATTTCAACTGACGTTACACACTGAAGTGCACAAACACCTCTTCCCGGTCTGACTTAGGCGACAATTCGAATTAAATTAAACCATTAATAGAAAAGTACCACCTTCAAAGCTTTTCCTTTGGAAGACAATTTAACCAACATGAATTTCCAACGAAAAAGTTTTAGTTTTTGGCTGGCCTCGTGTCAAGCAAGATCACGTGACCTAAGGCCACGAGGTTAAGGAATGCAAATGTTGTCAAACAAAATAATTACATGGATAGTAATCCTTGCTCAATTACGAATCTAATGAAACGTGGTTTCGTCCACATTGATTCGTTTTTATGCAAGCTATAGTTGTTTAAAGATTGACTTACCCTGTGAACTTGCAAAAATGCACGAAGCTATATCTCCGAAACAGTCTGTCAGATTGAGCTGAAAATTGCATAGATCAATTCAGGCCACCAGATGACCTTATAGACCGATTCATAACAATTTCTGAGATATGCGGATGCTTTTTTGCACATCTCGCCTGCCGATTTGTTGTGGAATGCCCCGTGGAATTTGTGTTGATGAGTGTGACTGTTGCCGATAGAAGTGACTGCTCAGTCACTTTTATCGGCAACAGTCATATTCATTAGCACAAATGGAAACTTACTTGTATTATTCTTAATATTCACGAAAATAACTTAGTGAAACAAGTAGAACACCGATTCACGGAATCGACCATGCTATCAACTACCCATTATGGTGTAGATGCATCCTGTAAGTTGTGGAACGAAACCTTCCTGGAACGTAAATAGAAACGGAAGCCTTCCAACTTCCGATTGTTCTTATGTCCAGAAATAGGCGATTACTAATTCCATCACGACATTCAGGCATGCACATTGAAGGGACAGGGAACGGAATCCACACCCAGCACTTTTCTTCCGACACAGTGGGCCAAAATGGGCAGCGGTATGCCGATTGTCCCTGATGTGTAGCAGTATGCCGATTGTCCCTGATGTGTAGCAGTATACCGACTGTCCCTGATGTACAAAGAAAGTGTTCGTCATATGACTTGGTATTTTTTTTTTATTCAGCCCGCAACGATTGGAAATTTCGACCTCCAAATTCCATATTAATGCCTCGGGTGCGTTTTGTCGTAGCTTTGTTGCCTGAGGCGTATGTGGATTCGACATTAAGCTCGCAGTCAACGATGTTTGTAAAATCACAGATGCTATGACGTAGCTGAAATTATATTTGATCAGACATGGTTTGATTAGACAGATGGATGAGACCATTAATTTATGTGCGTTTGAGCAAACTCTAATTTCACCACGAAATTTAGTGAGCAAACAAATTTAGCAAGCAAGGCAAATTCAGTAATTGGACGGGGACAAATTTATCTTTCTCCTGAATTGTACGTGAGGTGATCTGATACAAAATGTTCTCGTCTCGCAATATTGCGAGCCCAAATGTATGTTTTACCAGCATTACCCGACGCATGCCCACCAAAGTTCTGCCACAGGGAATGTACCCTTTGCATAACATGTGCCATAGCAGCTTGAAAGTATTTGCCTGAACTGCACCACACATGGACAGTTCGGTACCGAAGTATACATACAGTTCTTGTAGACACTGTAATTAAGATAACTGATTGCTGTTACGTGCTAGATGCCGGTGGATTATGCACGTCACAAATTTCTTCAGTGCACATTTGCTGACAGGGAAATCACATATCACTCCCGAAATTACAAGCTTGAACAATAATCAGAGCCCACCATTGTAGCTTAATTTCTCGGCTGCTTATCGGTCTGCATTTGCTATCGGATTGTGTGGGTGGAGACCCAGCGGGTTTTTAGGGTCTCCACCCGTGTCTGACTGAACGCTACTTGGTTTTGCGTTTTAATTTTTTTTAAATGGTTATGCATCTATTGGTCTTGTTGAAGATGTCCCGAAGCCTAAACGCCCCCACGTCTTAGATTCATCACCTTCGTAGACGACTGCCCTATAATTCCTAGGTGATGGTGTTTGAATGAAAGGGACGCTTCAAGAGTTGCAGTCTCCATGCACGCAGAGACTGCAGTCGTGTGGGCGCTGGCTATGCCTAACACCAGTCCGATGTTAATCAGATGTGTGGTGCATCATCGCTCATTTCAGTAATTAGTCTGTGGTTTCGTTGTCAAGTTGAATGCGCTGAAAGACTCGATTAAGATATGCAAATAACTATTCATATTATAATCCAGTGGAATTGTATGCTGGCCGCCATGTGACCCATTCCACATGGCCGTGCTTTAACCAAATTACAACCGCACTAAACGTTAGGGCGATTGAACCGAGGCTGTTAATTAACGTTTGCATTTTCACGCATGCCCACGCTCGCACCACACCCGTAGACACATCTACATAGGCCAGCAGGATCTATCGAGGGATTTCTTACATTCAAGGTTTCACGTTCTGAAGTTTGCCCGACCCAGTAATGTGTGCCAGGGACAGTACCTGCCAGACCCTGTCCGTACGCCGTCCAGATCGCACGCAGGGTTGGCACCGCCTTTGCCCGAGACTGTACTAGGGGAGACCTACGCCGCAGCGTCACGTGCACCAGAAGGAGATCAGTTTTTGCCGGGTGCGGGTTGCTGCGCTGAGGAGTGACGCCGTGATGAAACGCTAGGACGCAGACGGTCGTTGGAAACCCGCCAGGTGTGAGGAGCAGGCAGACGAGGTAAGCGGGATTGGGAAGGTGAGACCGCTGCGGCAGCACACCGGTTCGGACGGCAGGCTTTGTGGGCTGAAGTCGCAAACTGTGTCGTGTTTCAAGGCGATACTGTCAGAACATTTGGGTGATGAGTCTTTTTAAATATGCTGAGTTATTTTGCAATACAGGCTGTATATTTGTATTTACTGATCACGAATTACTTGACAAGTTTGTAGCGATGCAATGTGCCTATCTGATGTGCCTGCATCACATAAAATAGGTCACTACATGTAGTGAGAAGATACGCCGACGCTGAGATTCCAGTCTTATATCACCAATCCCTACATACCTATTCATATTATCTCCTAAATGATTGGTGTGTTCTTCCTTCCTGGGTTCCTTTCCTTTCGATACTTACCATCCTTATGCAAATCTGAGTACAAGAAACCCTGCCAGGAAAGAGAGCCAGATAAGAGTAACCACAGATAGACCGGTCGGCTGCTTTAAGCTGCTGTTTTTCAGTTTGTTACCGCTCGGATCATGCTGTCAGTCGAGTTAAATGATTCGTCTCTCTTTGGTTTTCCGGCTGTTATCCAGTTGATTGGTAACCATTCCAGGCAGTCTCTGATAAATCAAACAGGTGCAAACCCAACTCCAATCTTCGATTCCCTTCAAATTGCTTCCCTGCACCCACTGGCTGCATGTTCGGATGGCTTTATAAGTTGGCAAATATCTGAATCGCATTAGTTCGTGCATCATGCGGCCACCCTTTTCAATATTCCACTCCTGCTTGAAAAGCGAGGAAAATAACGCAGCGATATGGGAGATAACCATAGGTAGTACGGGAGAAATTGGGCCACGGCTTCCTCGTGGTACAAGATAATGCTGCTACCAGTGGGGATGAGGGAATAGAGGAAGCAGGACGTCAGCTTTTTTTCGCACCATGAATAGTGTGTGCATTTGGTGGCAAATTTCCGTTTCCCGGATGGAGCACGTGTCGTTGCGAAATTTGACCAGCGGATCACATCGCATGGCGGTCGTGGCTGTGAGTGTCGTAACTATGTGCATATTTATAGCGATGAAACCACTAAATGCACCAAATAACTTCAGAATATTTTTTCCGGTAGCTTTTTAATGCTATGCCAGGAAGAGGCTGCCAGGTTGTCTCGGCTCCAGCGAATGCTTCGTTAATCGTCCACATAAATCGTGTAGCGTAATGCGAGCATGAGATTTGAGAGGCAAGCGCTGTGTGCAGGGCAAGCACTTTAGTCCGTTGCCCACCACGCCCGTCTCAGGTTTAACGGCCGCACCGTAAAATCTGAGACGGGTGTGGTGCGAAGCGGGCTTTACGGGCGTTAGAGCATCATAAGCTTCGAGTTTCGGAGCACCCGGGACAAGATGACACTTGGCATGTGAACGAGCTAGCAGAGCGCCACCTGCTAACGAGAAAGGACAAGCTGAAAGTACTTCTGCAGCAGCAATAATGTCACATAAAATTGGGGGGTGGGGGATCTTAACCTCCCTTAGTGAGTTACATGGTCCAGTTCGAAAACCTTCGCTTATGAAAGTGTACCCACTATTTCAACAAAACGTTCCGCTGGGAAATTGTTAGGGTACTCGAACCATGTTGCAACGCCTCGCGGCTTACAAACCTGTGGTCGGTGTTGCATTGTTTCTATTTCAATGTGAACAGCAGCAAAGTCCGTGTTATCTGCAGTGCATCGGTTATATCCCGCTATTATACAGTGCAGCAGCCCGCGCTGTTAGATTCCGTTTTCTACAATGCAGCAGCACGTCCGGCATGGCGTGACTCATATAGCAGACATCGTGTCTACTTGCAGCTGACGAAAATATCTATACCATCTCCCTGACCCACACATTTCCGTCACGAGCATGTTTTCTCAGCCAACAGAAAGTTACTCAGGCCACTAGCACGTTCTTCCAGATAGCAGCATGTTCTCCCCACGGCAGTATCCGTTCCCAGTTAGCAACGCATTCTCCTAGACAGCAGATCCGTATCCTCACAGTTGCTGAAACACCTATTTAGCACCCTTTTGGGACAGGTTTATGATACATTGTTAGTTGTCGCTTCGGAGCCAAACGTTCTGGGCAGCTTGGTTCATTTCATGGATTAACCTGCTTTTGATCCATACATCCATGATTCTTATGCGTAGGAAACGGCATTCTTGTATACCATTAGTCACGGTATCAATCATTAGTCATGCAGTCTGATGTCATCACACGGTATGCATTGATATGTTTCTGAGTGTTTGGCAGTCACTCTTGGCGCAGCTATTACAGCATTTGCGTTCCCTGCGTGTCGCCGATGGTTAAGGTAAAGCTCCAGAGCGCACCAACATGATATTAAGCAGCCTCTTTTTTCAAAGAGCATCAATCATCCAAGAGTAGACGAATAGGAAGCCCAAAACGCCACCAGAAGTGGTAGTTTTAAATTCATGAGAACTTCGTAAGTTACGAGCATGCTTTTCATCCGTATCGCATAAATTGACGTCGATTCACTTCCGAATATGCTACAGCAACATTACGATGCCAAAGGGCTCGTGTTCAGCGTTGCTGTTGTTACAGCAATATCAGTTCAGGTGAGTAATACTGCTGATGCTATTGGAATCGTTATCGAAGTCGCTCTCGGAGACGAAAAAGCTTGCTTGGATCACTGAAACACTTTTCATGGTTATATCGCAATATTAGGAAAAAAACTGGCAGTTTATGTAAAAGTATTGCAATGCCGTCGATCACAGTGATGCGTATTGAAGCCGTTTTCAGTTTGCAATGACCCCTGTTCTGTTCACATTGCAACTGTCATAGAAGACGGTATTATTATCTTAGCCTTATGACGTAGCATCAAATTACTGACTTTCGGACTTCAATTATTATAGATTAAGACGAACATGTGATTAATGCGATTCATCGCCTTGCCAGCTTTGAAATATATCGTCTGCTTACAATAGCAGTTGCTAAAACATTGAAACATTTGATGGATACTACTCAACACAGCAGTGTACAAGATAGGCGACAAATTTAGTCTTATGCATGACCATTTCATGGGCGCAGAGTGAACGGATCAAACGTGAATCTATCGTCCGCCTTTCGATAATTTAATCGATTAACAAACGGACCATGGGTATAGAATGTGATGTTGCAGGTATTGCGAATGCGACGTTATCATTGCATGCTGGTGTGCATTGCAATGACAACATTTTTTACCAACAAAATAATACAAGTACTGAAAATGAAACGGAAGGAGTACCTGAAGTAAGAAAGGCAAATATATCGAAACTGAGAGAAACAATCTCGCAAAACCAATGTTACTTGAGGTAGGATATAACGGAGGTACATATACCTAATTACTTAGGTAAATTCAGGTGTGCTTTCGCTATCCTGGAATAAAATGAAGTTTTGTTCCAGGGACCAACCTGCACCACTTACATGTTGGGTTTTGTCGTAGAAAAAAAATATGTTTCAACTTATTTTGTTTTGTTTTCAAAATGATGACACACAATACGTATATCATGCCATTATTTACAGTCAGCACCGAAAGGCTCCATGCTCAATCTCAAACAACATTGGAGTCTCAAGAGGCTCGGCTCCCGCATTCACAATGATGGAAACGATGCGCCCGCAAATGCCGGCTCTTTGTGGTATTTGATGACTGAACAATTCCAATTTACTCGGTATTCCTAAGCTGTAAAACTCACATAGCACCCTATTTAAGGGTCTTAAAGTAAATTCATTCACCGAATTATGGACACTTCCAGCACCTATCGCTTGTCAAATTTCATCAAGTGTTTTTTGAAGTTGTTCATTTTAAAATACAAGAGTGCACCGAAATAAAAATAAGTAGCGTTTATTCACCTCACCTGCTAACGCCTGGCTCAGCATGCCCAAGCCTAATGCCTATCCAGAAGTAACCTAGCCTAGCAGCCTAACCAAAATTGCACAATAAGAGATGACAATTAATCAGTTATGCTAATCACAAACAATACGCCAAGTTGGCACATCACACGGATTGCTTGGCCGTAAATGTCACGCTTCGCTGTGACCCACATTTACTGAAGTAATGGAACAGTGATGGCTACTGAGAATCTGTCCGCATCAAATATACGGTAGTTCATTCTGCATAAACACCCACACAAACCGCACGATAGCATTACTGCGCTTGATCGCTAGTCTCGCAACCAGCATGTCTCCCGAGTCATAAGTAAAATGCTTTAAACTTTAGCCATTCCTGTTGGAACGGTTGGTATTTCAGCGGGCAAATGTAAATAAGAACTGATGGTCCTGACAGGCGTTCTGCAGCTGTCTTTGTGCCCCCTTATAATCTTGCCCAACGGTTGTTTAGCCACCCCTCCCTCTCGATCGGATGCACCCCTTCATCACCGCGTGCGCCGCATGTCGGCAGATGGAGGAGGAGGAGCACGCGAGTCAGATATCACAGGAGGATCAGCGCGTGCAGCAGGCGTCTGGCGAGGACGAGCACGACCGGCAGGTGGCCGAAGAGGAGGAGCACGTGCGGCGGGCGTCCGCCGAGGAGGAGCACGTGCGGCAGGCGTCCGAGGAGGAGCGCGTGCGCGGCGAGCCGGTGGGAGCCGAGACGCCACGGGCCACCAGTCTTCCGGAGCACACGTCACAGCCGGTTAGTCCGCACCGTCTGTCGGGACGTTTCCGGTCGCCACCGGAACCGACATTTCCCGCAGTTCCACGACAACGCCTCCCTGTCAGCCTGTCCTTCAGTTATGACATCTCGCCATCACTGAAGTGCTGGGGCTGTGTCATTCTCTGGAAGGGGCATGTAATCCGGCTCATGTTGCTTTTTTGTCTGTTATGCTATCCTCCCGTGAGGTAGCTGCAGTGTGTTGGCGTCTGTCTGGGCGCTGGAGGCCCAGCAGCCAAATGGTATCTTGTGTCATATCTCGTGCTCCCCCTTCCTTTTCCTCTTTATCGCTCCGAAGTGTCTGCAATCGTGTTCTCTCCTCCGTACTGCCTTTGTTTCGCTTTCCTTATTCCTGTGTATCTACACACGAGTACAGGCAACTACGTGCTGTAAGTCATCGCCAGAGGCGTTGGCACTGGACAAGTATGAAGTGTGGAAAAGGAAATGTCATTACTTCAATAAATGGACGCAATGTTAATTCGGCATAGGCTATGGATCTGCTATTACTTCATACCCATCCCTACCCATTTATACCGACACATTCGATCCTATCCTTGGCTGTTTTCCATAACGCCTTGTCGAATAAACAGCACAGATGAGAGCTCTTGATCGGAAGATCTTTCGCTGAACGTTTTGTGTTCTTGAATATCACATGGAAAATGACTGATTAAACCATCGGGCAATAATTAGCTAAAATTTATAGCACCGGTTTCTAATAATGATATGTGTGTCTGTATATATTCAAAGCCTTCCAGGCATTCATTGCCAGATGACTCTATTTTAGCCATAACACAAATTGGTACTAGGTGTCCTCTGGCTTAAATCCGTTTGACTATGACAGATTATTTTGCTAGAAGCTTCTAGTACTTCTACTGGAATAACCTCATTCAATCGCTCGTTAAATACGCAAAATGACACGTGACCCGTCTCCCGTCCTCCGTCTCACCACATGTCTCTCATCCTCCGTCCTCCATCCAGTTGCACCTCTCCTGTCTCCCGTCCTTCGTCCAGCTGCATGTCTCCCGTCTCCCGTCCTCCTTCCAGCTGCACGTCTCCCGTCCTCCGTCCAGCTGCACGTCTCCCGTCCTCCGTCCTCTGTTGCCCACCACCGTTCTCCGTCCCACCACACATCTCCCACTTTCCGTGCCGTCCTACGTCTCTCGTCCACTGTCCTCCGTCGAGCCGCACATCTCCCGTCCTCCGTCCTCCGTCGAGCCGCACATCTCCCGTCCTCCGTCCTCCATCTAGCCGCACATCTCCCGTCCTCCGTTGCCCGTCCCCCGTCCGCAGCCGGTGGCGATGTTTCTGGTCATGACGTTGGACATGTTGGTTCTATTGAGCATTAATTTCGAATATGACTATGGGATAGCTGCGCGCTGCTAGCCTCCGGTACGATGTGGTGCCACTGCTGCGACGCGACTCTCCGTATTAACTAGCAGTTTTCGGTGCCGTTGTATGATTGCTTGGGCTGCTTCAAGGCTTCAAATGTTGCCTTCCTGTCTCCTGTTAACTTCATAGTCGTCAGAATGTATAGGTCGCTATCAGTGCCGTTGTGCTTGTACAGGGTTACAGTCGTATGCCTAGATCCCGGTTTCATGTTAGTCAGCGGTGTATTGCTGCT
>JAOTOM010002442.1:65000-102905 GCA_034440615.1 Ashinkailepas kermadecensis
TAAGCGTTGCATAGAGAGAATGGACCCAAAAAGATAATTCGTCCCCCGTCCAAAGTCCGCGGTGCTGCTACTGATGCATACATTATCAAATATTGCCACATTTCAAGATGTGAGCTCATTTTCGATGCAATTACGCCTAATGGTTAGCCTGCGCTTTTATTACAGTTGTATTCACATCATCTTAAGTGAATAGCTCGGATGTTTTGTCATCACGGCAGACGAGTGTCTCTGAGTAAGTCTGAGCTAACCATGTCCGAAGTGGTTGGTGTAGTGTGTCAGACAATTCCCGGTGATATTTATTCGGGCTAACTTGGCTGGGTATGCGACGTCGAGACAGCCTAACGAAAGAGCGAGCTTACTGCGGCATTTGAAGCGGAATCACTCAGGTACGTCGTGATTCCGAATATTTATTGGAAGCCGGAGTGTTGCGCCGATTGCTGTGATAAGTCTAAATTTTGCGGGTTTGTGGTCGGCCAGAAGGGCACGGCGGTGCCGATCTAGAAGTCACGTCCGCGATTCCCGCGATTGCCTGTGTTCTTTTCTTGTACGTCGTGATGCCCCATGTGATTGGTATTCCAAAAGTTGTCGAAACCTGTTCCGCTCGCGCCATGCTCCTACTTATTAGTAAGCTCGGAGCATGGACCCAAAGGTCATTCTACCCTGCTTCGGTCATTGTCGGCAAAACTTAAGCGGCAGTTAGTTCGCTTTCATGGCCATGCCGTGGTCGGTGAGTCCGCACCGGTGCAACTCCGGCTACTGAAGGCTATCAGAGTAATTCGGACTCGCCTGCAGTGGGGCTGCGGTGAGCTGACAGAGACGATGGGTGTCGTAATGACCGTGCACGGCTCGAGGGTCGGATCGGGTGCAGAGCGGCCGGCCAGCTCGCCAGCCAGGCGCCGGTGTGTGAATCAGGAGGAACCTGCCGGTGTGTGTATCAGGAGGCACCCGCCGGTGTGTGTATCAGGAGGCACCCGCCGGTGTGTGTATCAGCAGGAACGCGCCGGTGTGTTTATCAGGAGGCACACGCCGGTGTGTGTATCAGGAGGCACCCGCCGGTGTGTGTATCAGGAGGCACCCGCCGGTGTGTTTATCAGGAGGCACCCGCCAGTGTGTGTATCAGGAGACACCCGCCGGTGTGTGGATCAGGAGGAACGCTCCGGTGTGTGTATCAGGAGGCACGCGCCGGTGTGTGCATCAGGAGGCACGCGCCGGTGTGTGTGCATCAGGAGACACCCGCCGGTGTATGTGTATCAGGAGGCACGCGCCGGTGTGTGTATCAGAGGAATGCGCCGGTGTGTGTATCAGGAGGCACGCGCCGGTGTGTGTATCAGAGGCACGCGCCGGTGTGTGTGCATCAGGAGGCACGCGCCGGTGTATGTGCATCAGGAGGCACGCTCCGGTGTGTGTGTCAGGAGGCACGCGCCGGTGTGTGTATCAGGAGGCACGCGCCGGTGTGTGTATCAGAGGAACGCGCCGGTGTGTGTATCAGAGGCACCCGCCGGTGTGTGCATCAGGATGCACCCGCCGGTGTGTGCATCAGGAGGCACGCGCCGGTGTGTGGATCAGGAGGCACGCTCTGGTGTGTGGATCAGGAGGAATGTTGGGGGCACGCGCCGGTGTGTGTGTATCAGGAGGCACCCGCCGGTGTGTATCAGAGGAACCGCCGGTGTGTGGATCAGGAGGCACGCGCGTTTCAGGGGTGGTGTGTGGATCAGGAGGAACGCGCCGGTGTGTGTTTTAGAGGCACGCGCCGGTGTGTGATCAGGAGGCACGCTCCTGTCAGGAGGCACTCGCCGGTGTGTGTGTATCAGGAGGCACCCGCCGGTGTGTGTATCAGAGGAACGCGCCGGTGTGTGTATCAGGAGGCACGCGCCGGTGTGTGTATCAGGAGGCACGCGCCGGTGTGTGTGCATCAAGAGGCACGCGCCGGTGTATGTGCATCAGGAGGCACGCGCCGGTGTGTGAATCAGGAGGCACGCTCTGGTGTGTGGATAAGGAGGAACGCTTCGGTGTGTGTATCAGGAGGCACGTGCCGGTGTGTGTGCATCAGGAGGCACGCGCCGGTGTGTGCGCATCAGGAGGCACGCGCCGGTGTGTGTGTATCAGGAGGCACGCGCCGGTGGCTTCTGTTGACACGGGGCTGGGCGGACCGGGGGTGCTGGCGGGGCCAGTGGCGGCTGGGTGGCGGGAAGGGCGGATCCGGGCCGCAAAACACAACACCCGGCGTCACGGTCCGCCAGTCGGTCCCATCTCCGCTCACCCGCGTCCTCGGCGGAGTGTCCGGTCAGGAGTGGCCCCACCTCGCCCGTCCGCCAGCCGCGCTCCGCCAGTCAGTCCGACCTCTGCTCACCTGCGTCCTCGGCGGAGTGTCCGGTCAGGAGTGGCCCCGCCTCGCCTGTCCGTCATCCGCTCACCTGCCCGCATGCCTGCACGTGCTCCGACCGGGTCTGCTCGAAACTGCTAAAGTTCACGTCAGACTGAGTCATCCTCCCATCCTCAATCGTGGTGATGCGCGTATCTACCCCCACTGCCTCTCACATCCAGAGCCTAGATATGCGACGTTGCGGATCTTGTCATCCGGAGGAGGTAGTTAACCAGACCGAGGGGTCGGAGAGAGCTGCATAAACGTGAACTTTTTTCCACAAAGTTCCAACAAATATTGTTCGCCTTCTGAGCTTATGCTGCGCGGAACATGGAACTAAAAATGTTCATAAAAATGTCGACCTCTAATGCCATGACACTGCCTCGGTAGGTGTGCGTAGTGGCGTAAATTGCAAATTTATATGAGACTAGATTATGCAAATAGAGAAAAGGCCGTAATCCGTTCCTATTTCACGATGGTCCTAAGCGAAGCGCTGTGTGCAGCGAGTCCGATCGCATTACACGATAGTCGCAGGTGAAGCCCGGTGTGCTTCAAGGGAGGAGAACGGGATAAGAAAAGAAAACACTTGATCAACGTGAGTGTTAAGCTTTCACTGATACGAACGACGGCATTATGGTAGCCAGAGAAGCTTTTCAGCTGGTGAATGTCTGGCTATGACAGGGGGAGCTTGGAGGATCAGAAACAATGACCAATGCAGAACTTTTCAACTTAACAGAAACTTTCTGCCGACGTCATCTTCCAGTGCCATCAATGTAAATCGACAAGCTACTTTGACGGGAAGGCGCTGTATGCTCAGTATCATTTACCAGTAAGAATTGTTGAGAAAGGAGGTCGTGCTTGTTTGCAGAGGTGTAGAAAACAAGATAAAGGTCCTGACGAAGTCTTCTCTAGACACACTTCTACGGAAGCAAAATTACAGTTTTGTCGTCCCAAGGAAGCAGCATATATACTATTGGACACGCGCAAGATTCTCAAGGTTTATCCAACTAAAAACCCAAGAGTACTTAGCGTCCTTGTGCTTCATAACGATTTGTATAGTTCTGTTGCATTGTATTTGTGTATATACCAACTTACCCACCTAAACAAGTATAATCTCAAACTGACAAAACTAGACACGCCACTGGGATCACCCTGCATATGCACAGGTTTGAAGGACATGACATGAAGATATTATTCCTTGATATATATATATATATATATATATATATATATATATATATATATATATATATTATTGATATATATAATATATATATATATATATATATATATATATATATATATATATATATATATATATATATATTATATGTTGCTTCAATCCGCCCTTCATCTGTTTATAGTCAATCAGCAATCCGTTGTCGGTTCCAAATAAGCTGCTGAGTGCATGCTTGTGCTCTTGTAAGCTTATTATACATGAACTATATGCATAAGCATTAGGTGATTATTCGTCAGCTAAAACATTAATTTCATTAATTGTGTATAGTGAGCAATTAGCTGCTTTCTTGAGGGGGTTCAAATCAAACCATTCGAATATGCTGCAACACAGGTTCGAAATACTCGCGCTGCGCTTCTGCCATGATCAGCACCTCTGCGGATGTGGAGGAATGTCGAGCTGCACAAAGGAGGTGGGGGACGATGGACGGGGACGGACGGAGTCCTCAATACCTGCTGATGCGTGTCTGCACAATGCCTATATTATAGCGAAATGGCCGTTTTATGTGGTCGTCCATTATGCGACACGTCGTCCTGAACCTCCGCTCGCCAGCGGACCATAAACCACGGGGGCCATAGCCGCGTGCAGCCCCCCGGCTGACAGCAGAGTGGCCGAGCCGTGGCCGCTGGCCGGAGAAGTCTTCACCGAACTGCTGGACAGTGCAGACGCCGGCAGGCGGACACGCCGACACGTTCCGCTCCGGCCGGAATTCGGGCGTGATGAGCACCCTTCTCGAGGCGACGATTCCCGATAACGACCGTAATCAATGTCCAGCTAGCCAGACGCGGCGGCCCTCACCGCCGCCGGCAGATGTGGCAGCGGATGCACCGGCACATGCAGTGACGGATGCAGGTGCTGATGTAGCGGAAGGTACATACAATATGATATATAATTATGCATATATATATATAAAGAAATATATAAATAATGCAGCAGCAGATGTAGTGATTGATACAGCGACTGATGTAGCTAGATGTAGGCAAACTAGATGGGGTCTGAGTTCGGTGTGATCGGCCGTGTCTCTGTCAGCCTCCATGCAACGCATTACGACTGACGTGAAGCTCGCCCAGAGGTGGCAGTCTAGCCGGTAGGACAGGCGCCCTACGAATCCCAACTGCCAGTGCCTACTATGCAGCGTCACCAGCGCATAACACGGATTGAAGTTTTTAAATCCGGTAAAATCCGTATCCGCATGAGCCAACTCAATCCATATCCATATCCGTACCCGACAGATATATCTGAATGTAAAAATGTAATGCAGCTAAGACCTGATCAGCCACATTAATAAATCGCAACTAGATCATACAAATAATTGATATTTTGACTAGGAAAACAAGAAGAAAAATTCAATGAATATCTGGTGTAAAATGTGGATTACAATTTTAATTACCAGCACCATATTTCGTCGAAACATGAAATATCACTTCAGATCGGATGCACAGTCCTCCAACCTCTACTGGTGTCTAGTGTATGAGCAAGGACAAAACAAACAAGAAGCTGATCACTTCCAAGGAATGGAATAAGACGAAGGTAATATCAGTTTCAAAATTGCATCTTAGAAATGTCCATGCCGTTCACACGCAAATGATTGCCACTCTCTTAAATGGAATAGCTTTTTACCTAAAACCAACCTAGGTTGCTACGAGGCTGTATGCCCTAGAACTAAATTTATCAGAAGACTTACAACCATTTTGTTTCAAGGATACAAACACACATCAACCTAAAATTAGTCAGTAGTTCGTTTCAGATAAATGTGATTCCTGTGGATGTGTTTTGGTGTACGCATCTGGGCACCTAGCTAGGAAGTGGCACATTCCTCAATGAAGCACAGCCATAGGTTGAGATGCGTAAGTAGTAATTTGACACCAATTCATGGTAATGAGCTTATTCTTCTAGAGCGGTGCATGACCCCGACATTACTCATGATAGCTATTGTTCCGATCTCTTCTGCCAACCAAATTCACATTTACTTTCTGCTTTAGGTCGTAAATACTTGGTTTGGACTCATCATTTCGATGGAGACCCATGATATCCCTTACGCTTACCTACATATGATTTGTCTCGGGCTGCGTCGAGTTTGGCTACACTATGCTATTGATATTGACATGAAGCAGCGTATTTTTCTTTCCGATTAGTTACTTTCAATGAGGAAAGGCAAAAAGCACACCATTATATATTGCTTGTATGAAATGCATGTTTTATGCATCCAAATTAATTTGGGCTTGCAAGAAGTCCATTTGGTAGTAAAAGTTGCAAATTATGTTATCTTTTAGTATTTCGTCAATATGCTTTATTTCATGCTAATGAAGCAAATATAGACACTGGAGTAATGGCTTCACTAGTCAGGTGTACGCTAACAAGTTATATTTCGGAAATAGGGCGACACTACCAATGTCTTCCTTTATAAAATTATATAGTTAAATACTGTTTCCAGCAATCATGGAATTTCCTACTGAAGCATAAAACGGATGGGTATATATTAATTCAAATAATGTTAAGAGAAATTTATTTACGGGCATTAACACTGCCTCCTCCCTCCCCTTTCTGCAGTTCACGCGCACCAGTATTGCGCGCCATGCGCACGCTAGTCATGCGGTTGTTTGTCATGGTATTTCTTAAGTTTAGTTTTTAAAGCCACGAAAGCCAGTAGTAATGTTTTCCGAAGCGATGGGAAGTATGGTGCATGCAGCCCATTGCTGACTCTCTAATCCACCATCGGATGGTAATTTAGCAGTAATATTTTGCTCGCTTGACCTGTGCGGCGGGACTGGGGTCTGTCATGTATGCATAATTGGGATTTAGCTACCTGCCTAGGCAGGAATGAAACTACAGGTGGATGGGTGGGTTGCTGAATGTGATCATCAATAGTATATGCACAAGTTGATCGATAACTGTTATCGTATTCAACTGGATTACATAACAGCTTGACGAGGACTGAAAAATGAGAGAGCTATGGAATGAATCAAGCCGAAGCTGCATATGCATCAGCGTGACATTGAGAGTGCCTGCAACTATGAATATGACAATCTAGTCGTTTATGCGTGACTTCAGTCATTTTCCCGTAGCATTTTGTGTTAAAAATCTACCAGCATCACATGATACCAATTACTTAGCCGAACCGGTATCTCAGTTGGTTAGAGCGCTTACCTGCACTGGTCTCCCCTGTCCTGGCATCACAGGATTCGAGTTGCTTCACGCGCTCGCATTTAGCCCCCAGCTGGGAGGGTCAGTTGGCAGCTGGCCCGATAAGGCTGGGGATGAGCTACCGGGCGGCCGTGTCGGTGCATTGACGGCACGTTAAACTTTCGGCCAAAATTCTGCCGTTGAACTGGAATTCATGGATCGGGTGGTGGGGCCAGGGTTCACGCAACAAGCTCTGCTTAGCAATAGGACTCTGGTTCATAAAGCCACCCCAGCAAGAACTCGGATTCTTATTTTTTTAATCCCAATATTTTATTGTGCATTATCACGGTACCGGAATCGAACACTGCGATAAAGGCTGGACTCTGCCGGCTCGGTGGGCAGGGTGCTGACCAGCGTAACTCGACAGGGCAGGGTTCGGATCTCTGATGCCGCTCACATCTAGTCGCCGGGTGAAGTCAGCTGGCGTCCTACCTGCTGAGGCCGTGGACGTGTCAGTGTTTGGGCACTGGCGGCAGGCTGAGCTCTCGGCTGAAGTTCCATTTGAGTGATTGTCCCGCCGGACGTGGACGTGGGGCCCGCTGGGGGTGTTGCAGTGATAATGACCTCTGCGGCGCGTCCTCGGACGAGTCCGCAGCGTCTCGGTCAGTGCCGGTGTACTCGACCTCGGGCACCGCTCCGGCCGGCTGACCGACCGCCCCTCCGACAGCCGGTCACCCCAACCACTGGGTGTCCTCGTTACGCATTAGTGCACGGATACCATGGCAACCTGTTGCACTTCGCCGACTGTTATAGTAATGGATCACGTAAGGATAGAGTTGCCGCGAAACTCTTTGTCTCATTTTTTTCTGCATTCATTGTTTTGCATATTCTTTTGTTGTCCGCTAGGACGTAGGGGACAGCGAGTGAAAATGGATTAATATTTATCTTATAAATCTACGCCCAAAAAATCCAAGTCATCACCACCATATAATTACCATTGTGATCTTTTGCGATACACCTGTTCACTTTCCCATCTCCTTGTGTCATTCCGGTGCTCGCCGAATGGCCTACCATATTTCGGTCTAAATCCGGTCGTGGTCTGCGCTCGAATTGGAACACCCCTAGGCTGGTGCCCAATCTATCCGCTGTATTCCAATGAAAGGTAGGGGCGGATGCCGGTGGGGTGGGGGTGAGGGAGCACAGTAACAAAATGGCGCCCATATATATATATATATGCGTATGTGTAGTCATAGGGTAATTTTGAGCTTCCATGAGATTCTGTTCAGCTACTGTTGGTACAAATTTGAATAAAATAAAATAGAATAGGAGTCTAGTACAATTTCGCCGTGAAACCATGGTAGGTGGGATCGCGATGCAGTAGATGGAACATGTGTTATGTGTGTGGAAAATCAGGGGATAAAGGTGTCATGATGTATATGTTCAATTTACGCGTTGGAAGGAGTGTTATTTCAAACATCCAGCCTTCCGCGAATATTATCCCCAGCGCTCCTCTTTCAGTGGGAGGTTCATCGGATCTGTCATAGGCCTGGGTCATTACCTGTGGGTGTAGTCTGGACGCCTGTCACCGTATCCCGGAAGCTGACAAAGCCCACGGCCCGTAGTGTCGGCCGGTGGAAGTGAAGGGACGTCGTTTGCGGCGCGCACGGTGTCGCTGGCTGGCGGGTGTGTTTGTCAGCAGCGTCGCACCCGCCGAGTGGCTGATCAGCGGCCGGGTCACCGCCATTCAGCCGACACAATGCCGCTTCCGGGCCGCGGCCCGCCACCGGCACCGGTCGGCGTCGGCTGGCCGTCGGGCGGAGACACCCTGCTTCCCTTCCACCCTCCCACCGCCCCCCCCCACACCTCCGCCCCACGGGGGATGGAGCGGTGCGGCGTGACAAACGGGAACGGCACGGAGGCGTCGGAGCACAGGCCGGCAGCCGACGCCGTCACGGCCACAAACAAACAGTGCGCGGCGCACCCGCTGCCCTGCTAATGGGCGGTTGGCAAATCCGGGCGTCAGGCTCCGCGCGGATACCTCCGACTCATTCGTCTGCAGGTCTCGGCCTATTGAGGACCGGGACTGTGAAGGATGGGCACCGGCCCAGGTTCGAACTCTGGATTTTCTCTTCTGAACGACGGTCCAATGCCATGCTGCGTGCTAACGAGAACGAGGGAGATGTGTTGATGAAATTTCGAGGAAGCGAAATTAAACACAGCCATTTTCTACCTGTGAAAGAACGATAATGTGCTGCAGTTATAGCAAGGTTTCGTGTGCTGAACCTGTCCTACATTTGCATATCGATGTTTCCTTTAGTGTGAGACTGGGTCTCCTTCCCCCAATATTTCCAAAACATACAATCATCCAGGAATTTCGAGGAAAGAGTATGCTTACCCCATATATTTAGAACGAAAAAAACTGGGGGGGGGGGGGGGGACCCGCCCTCCCCCTTAGAAACCAAAAGCACACCTGATGAAAAAAATGAGACATTCACCACACAAAATCAGAAATTGTCGGGGAGCGAAGCGCGCCGGATGCGGCATCACACTTTTTTGGTTGGATAGCTCCGTTTCATCACACTTTTTTGGTCGCCCCCTCACTTTAACACGCGCGTCGGAGGGCCTCTCGCATAACGCGCAACGGAGGTAGGGGGGAGTCACCCTCTTAATATCTCTTGAGCTACTGAATCTGGAAGCATACAATTTCGAGGGTAGATTACGGCTGTTGTGAACTCGCTTCACGATAAATTTCATGACCCTAAGGTCAAATTAGGTCGAAATCGGCCGCCGCACCATGCCGCCGCTGCGCTGCACCGACGAAACCTTTCTGACGTGAATGCTCGGCGGCTGGGTGGCCGGCGCGCTGTTCACTCGTCACTGTTGTATTAGCTGTTCACTCGTCACTGTTGTATTAGCTGTTCACTCGTCACTGTTGTGTTAGCTGTTCACTCGTCACTGTTGTGTTAGCTGTTCACTCGTCACTGTTGTGTTAGCTGTTCACTCGTCACTGTTGTGTTAGCTGTTCACTCGTCACTGTTGTGTTAGCTGTTCATTCGTCACTGTTGTGTCAGTTGCTCACACGTCACTGTTGTGCTAGCTGTTCACTCGTCACTGTTGTGTTAGCTGCTCACACATCACTGTTGTGTTAGCTGTTCACTCGTCACTGTTGTGCTAGTTGTTCACTCGTCACTGTTGGGTTAGTTGCTCACACGTCACTGTTGTGTTAGCTGTTCACTCGTCACTGTTGTGTTAGCTGTTCACTTGTTACTGTTGCATTAGCTGTTCACTCGTTACTGTTGTGTTAGCTGTTTCACTCATCACTGTTATGCTTGCTGTTCCCTCGTCACTGTTGTGCTAGCTGGTGCACAATCAGAAACGCTGCTCTTAAAAAACGGTTAAATCCTCAAAATCGCTCATCATCTAAGTACATGAAATAAGTACATGGGCCACCATTGCAAGCCTGCAAGCTTCCTAAGGTTCCAATATGCATTGATGCAACCAAAAGACGTGGCAGTAACTGCTCGACCTTTCAGTTATTGGTGCTGCAGTAGGTACCTACCCATACTGATGCAAGTTGTTCTGTTTCTGTTCACCAGTGAGCTGTTCCGAGCCTCAAAGAATATAATGAACTTTTTTCTTTTTTTTAGAAAACACAAATCCTCCATGAAAGGCATTCCTCTCTACCTTATTTATCAAGCCTCTCCGAGCCACCGTAGATTGATCTGGAGAGCAAATGTTCCACACACCACTAAGGCACATGTGTGGCAATCAGCGCACAAGCCGTGGGAATCAGACTGTGCCGGCCGAGCTTAGCTCCCGATGATAAAAACGTCCCATCGTTTGACGGATGTTGGGAAAGGCAGCAATCGGGCGTGCGAGGCTGCCATCCTGTTGTGGATGTGATTACCGCGAAGGGGAGGAGGTGAACAGAGTCCATCCTGCCATGCCATCCTCTCCTGGACAGCTGGCTGCGCCACCCTCCTCTCCCTCCACCCCTGGGAGTAACCGAAGCCGAGTAATCGAATCATGGTCCGAGCCCCTGCCGGCGTACCGTGTGCGGCGCGTGCGTGACCGTGGGAGCGAGCGCCGGCCCCGTGGCCGTCGGCTGTCCGCTGCTCCGGTTAGGTTACCGCACGTGCGGCAATTCAGCGACGGTGGCAGGTGTCGCGGCTCCCGGGGACCCCAGCGGCCGCCTTTGTCGGCGGCGTGGGAGCGATCCGCCTGTGACGTCACCGCGTCAGATTGGCGGCAGGCGGCGCGGTAGTCACGACGTCGGCAGCCGCTTACCCCGCTGCGCTGTCGCACGCGGCGAGCGCGGCGAGCGCCGTGAACGAGTGCTGGGTGTCCGGGCGCGGCAATCATTGTGTGCTTGACCGCAACACCTGCAGCCAGCGAGTGGCGGCGGTCTCCGTTTGGCAGCGAGTCAGCCCGACCTGCGACCTCGGACGGCCGCCGGCTTCAGAGCGCCAGCTCCTTGATTGTCGCCAGTCGCCGGGTGGCTTTTGACCTGTGACCATCCATGGTTTCAGGGAGCCGGCCCCGATCGGGGCCACCTTCTGACGGTCAGCTCCGGTGCGCGCCGGCTGGCCTCCCGACTGGCCGACATATTCGCCCCACACGCCAAGAAAACTGCGGTAAGTCATCAGCTGGTCCTCAGCAGTGCAAACTCAGCGGGATTAAGATGGAACGAAGCCAAAGCCGAAGCCAATGCTGACAGGAACATTACTTCGCGAAGCTGAAGCTGAAGCGGACTTTGCCCTTATGTTTGACATTTATATTTAATATGTCAAACATAGGGGCACAGCGAATGCCCTGCGGCCTGTGGATATACACAAATTCATATGTCCGACCAACAACCGGTGACATTCCCTGACCTCATGTTGGGTGCAATCAAGCAGGACTAAGCACACAGCTGCATTTTCCTCATCTGCATTATTACAGTTATCGAGGCTTGTCGTCATACCCGAGTACAAATAATTCCACCTTAACTATGATGATTATATTAGCAACCATGTGCTTTGCTTCAATTATTGGCAAGTTTATGCAGAATACTGTGTTTTATAACTCAATTACCATATATACCGAGGAAAAACGGTGTGAAGACATGGAGGGCCAACTACACTAAGACCTTGAGACTAAACACTGAGGTCAAGTACGCTAATGCATAGATCTAGCCATCACAATTAGTTCATCATACGTGGACTGACTCATAGTTGCTTTCCGTTATTCTGCGTATATGTGCTTTTTTCAAAACGTGCTAAGGAAATAAAAATATTATCTGTCGTCATTTAAAAAAGCCCCGAATTGGTTACAATCATAGTACATTTTCCCTTTTCCAGACAATGTTGTGGCCTTCGGGATGTCAACACGTTTTAACCAGTGATATATTCTTCTCCATAGATCATGCAATCATATTTTGATGGCATTGTACACCACGTGCTCCTGCTTGTGTCATTTTCACTGCTCCTATGCCAGCGTGGTGATGTGCAACATATCCTGAGTGCATGGTGTTGTACAACGGCTCCTGAGTGTGGTGCTGCATAGCATCTCCTGAATGTGATGCTGTGCAACAGGGCTTAAAATTATCAACTTTGAAAACTAAAATTTATAATTTAGGCTGAGTGTGATGTTGTCGGCAGCTCCTCAGTGTGGTGCTGCGCAATGGCTCTTGAGTGTGGTGTTGTCGACAGCTCCTCAGTGTGGTGCTGCGCAACGGCTCTTGAGCGTGGTGTTGTCGACAGCTCCTTAGTGTGGTGCTGCGCAACGGCTCTTGAGCGTGGTGTTGTCTGCAGCTCCTCAGAGTTCTCGTGTGTTGACAGGAGCGACATCGCACCGTTGAGACGACCACAGAGTCGCAGCGGATGATGACCCTGGGCACGGCCGTCGGCGACGGGCCGTACCGCACCACGGCAGTCGACTCTGAGCTGGGCTACAGCGGCTCGTCGGACCGCAGGTCGCCCTGTGCCGTCTCAAAGACCAAGATCATCATAGGTGTGTACGGCACGGCCGATCTGGCCCGCTCCTGGCGCTGCTTACCGCGCTCGCGGGCTATTTACCGCTTCTGGGACTGTCTGTTGTCTCTGGGCCTATCGGCGGTGCTGGGTGCTGAACCTATCCAGGGTATCTAGAGGATAACTAACATTGCGCGTACTGAGAACCTGCCGTTCATAGTATTATTTTATTGTAAGACAACTGGTATTGTAAGACAACTGGTACGAGAATGACGGCACCCAGCTGAACGCCAACTAAGCACGCTCGAAGTACCCCTGATCCGTACGCAACCTATCTGATTCTCCATCTCGCCCCTCCTTATCTGACCTGTCTGTTGGTGACTCCAAGGTCCACTTGACCTGACCTGTGCGCTCCAGGTCTGGCGGCGTTGAGTATCTTCCTGCTGATCGTGGTGGCGTCGGTAGCCAGTCACATGACCTCGTCATCACGACACGAAGACGCCGTCTTCCTCTGGGACTCCACGGCTCGAATCATCGACGGCAGACATGTCGAGACAATGGCCTCGTGTGGACTCGTCAGAGGGTGAGTCAGACATGGGGAAATGTGGCCTCGTGTGGGTTCGTCAGAGGTCGAGTCAGGCATGGGAAAAAGTGGCATCGTGTGGACTCGCCAGGGGGTGAGTCAGACATGGAAAATATGGCCTCGTGTGGGCTCGTCAGAGGGTGAGTTCGACATGGGAAATATGGCCTCGTGTGGGCTCGTCAGAGGGAGAGTCAATCATGGGAGATGTGGTCAGAGGGGAGTCAGACATAGTAAAAGTGGCCTCATGTGGGCTCGTCGGAGGGTGAGTCAGACACAGTATCATGTTACCTAGTTCTATCTGGTCGATTAGTGAAGTTCAGCTGTGTGCGTCGTTGGAGATATTTTCCGACACCACACCAAGTTAACCGCACCGCAACAGGCGCAGGTGCTGCAATCGACTCCGATGCCATCTTGGATCGCCAACCCTGGGTCAAGTTCAACCAGTTGCTCTCCTGATGCTTCACGTGCTCTTCTTCTGATGCCACACGAATTCCACGTTTCCTTATCCTTCCAATATCTTCCTCTGTGACCAGCAAGTAGGTTGAGAACAGGTTTGTGCTACAAGGCGTGCCCCTGTCCCTCTGATATCACCATCTGTGATTGGCAGACGGTGGAGGTATGCTTCTGTTCCTTGGACATCACCATCTGTGATTGGCATACGGTGGAGG
The DNA here is from genome assembly GCA_034440615.1 of Ashinkailepas kermadecensis. NCBI lineage: Eukaryota > Metazoa > Arthropoda > Thecostraca > Neolepadidae > Ashinkailepas > Ashinkailepas kermadecensis. Next base: position 78,925 of record JAOTOM010002442.1, read on the forward strand.
TGTGTCCCTTTCCCTTTGGCATGACCTCATTGTGACCAACAGACGAGCGAAGGTGCGTCACTGTCCCTCTGACACCACCTCTCTGTGACAAATAGAGGTGTGCCAGTGTCACCCTGACGCCACCCGTCTGTGACGAACAGGCAGGCGGAGGTGTGCCCTTGTTCCTCTGACACCACCTCTCTGTGACCGATAGACGGGTGGAGGAGGACGGCTTCGTGTTCCACGGCATTCCGTACGCGCTGCCACCCGTCGGCCGGCGCCGGTTCCAGCTGGCCGAGGCGCCGCGCGCGCTCTCCAGCTGCTGGCAGGGCACGCTGGCGGCCGACGGCCCGGCCGCGTCGTGTCCCCACCTGGCCGACGACGGCAGTCCGGCCGGCGGCGGCGAGACGTGCCTCACCGTCGACGTGTACACGCCGCGCGTCGGCTTCGCCGAGCCGCTGCCGGTGGTGGTGTTCCTGGGCGGCGACACGCTGAGCGGCAGCACGCCGCCGCAGCTGCGGCCGACGGCGCGGCTGGCGCGCCGGCACCGCGTCGTGTTCGTGCTGGTGCACGTGCGCCGCGGCGTGCTCGGCTTCCTGGCGTCCGACGTGCTGTCGCGCGCCTCCCACCCGCACGCCTCGGGCAACTACGGCCTCTCCGACCTGGTGGCCGCGCTCGAGTGGGTCAGTCTGAACGCCGAACACTTTGGCGGCTCGCCGGCGCTGGTGACGCTGCTCGGCCACCAGTCGGGAGCGTCGCTCATGAGCCTGCTCACCGTGATGCCGCGCACCAAGCCGCTCTACACCAACATGTGGCTGACGGGCGGCTCTGGCGCGCTCGACAACTTCACCATGCCAGATCTGGCGCAGGCCAGCGACAACAACGCCCAGTTCCTGTCGTACGTCAGCTGTCAGGAGGCTCGCTGTCTGCGCAACAGGACCGTCACCGAGCTGCTGCAGGCCGTGCCGCGCGTCTGGCACCGCATCCCCACAGGTGAGCGATCCCTGTAGGTGATATCCACACTGGTTAGCGGTCCCTACGGGTGACATCCCCACAGGTGAGCGGCTCCTATAGGTCTGGTGACATCCCACAGGTAAGTGGTCCCTACGGATCTGTTAACAACCCCACATGTGAGCGGTCCCTACAGGTCTGGTAACATCCCACAGGCGAACGGTCCCTACATGTCTGGTCACATCACTCACAGGCGAGCGGGCCCTACAGTTCTGATGACATCTCCACAGGTGAGCGGTTCCTACAGGTCTGGTGACATATCCCTACAGGTGAGCGGTCCCTACAGGTCTGGCTACATTCCCAAGGCTCAGCGGTCTCTACAGGCCTGGCGATATCCCACAGGTGAGACACCTTAGCAGGCATCTGTTGTGCCAATGAGCTGCTCTTCCGTGACAGCTGATTACGTATGTACATATTGTTTGTATATGCACAACAGTCATGACCTTGATCTGTTTTTAAGCTCATACTCGCCTCGCTTACCCGCCGCCTGACTGCCGTGCGCCAGGTCTGCCGCGTCTGAACGAGCCGCGCCACAGTTGGCTCGTGCGGGACGGCTACCTGGTGAGAGAGAGCGTGGCGGACGCGTGGGCAGAGTCGCAGCAGCGCAGGCCGCAGCTGCCCGACCCGCTGCTGGTGATCGGCGCCAACGCGCAGCAGGACGGCGCGCTCGACCTCTTCACCGTGCGAGACTGGAACGTCAGCTCTGTGGCCGAGTCGTACGTGGCCACCACGCTCGGTACCTTCCCCGGGCAGCTGGTGAGTGTGCCGACCGGCTGGTGTCTGGCACAGCTGGTGGGTGCGCCGGCCAGTTGGTGTCTGGCACAGCTGGTGAGTGCGCTGACCGGCTGGCGAGTGTCTGGCACAACTGGTGAGTGCGCTGACCGGTTGGTGAGTGTCTGGCACAGCTGGTGAGTGCGCTGACCGGCTGGCGAGTGTCTGGCACAACTGGTGAGTGCGCTGGCCGGTTGGTGAGTGTCTGGCACAGCTGGTGAGTGCGCTGATCGTCTGGTGAGTGTCTGACACAGCTGCTTAATGCGCTGACCGGCTGGTGGGTGTATGGGACAGAGCGTTGGCCGGCAGTGGGCGTCTACGACAGCTGGTGAGTGTCCTGAGAGGCTAGTGAGTGCCTAGAACAGATGGCTGTGTCCTGAACAGCCGGTGAGTGCGCTGATCGGCTGGTGAGTGCCTGGAACAGGGCGTTGGCAGGCTGTTAAGTGTATGGGACAAGTGAAAGTCCTGCACACTTAGTGATAGTCTCGAGGCAGCTGGCGAGTGGCTTGGGCAGCTGATGAGTGTCTCTTACAGTTGGTGAATAAATCGACATTCCGAACAGGTAGAGGTGTCTAGCAAGCTGTTAGTATTTCCATACTTGCTGCTGACAGTCGGTGACATTCACGGACCAGTGCCAAATTACTGCAACCCTGTCTCGTCACTGCCGTACATTCTGTCTGCACCTGTTGTATTCCACACCTGTCCATTCCTTTAACTGTCTGTCCGTCACACTCTGTCCTCAGGAACTAGTCGGTCAGTCCACGCACAGTCCGCCTGTCCGTATCTTTGTGTGTGACCTCTGTGTGTCTGTCGGTCCGTCAGAGGAGCCAGGTGACGGCGCACTATCTGCGAGACGGCGGGGACCCCTGGACGCAGATCGCCACCATGGTGAGCGACGTGCGCACCGTGTGTCCCCTGCTGGCCGCCGCCAAACTGGCCGCACACCACTTCACCAACCGGGTCTACTTCTACGTGGCATCACAGAAGCGGCACGGTGAGTCGCTTTCCAGACTTGTGTGTGTGTGGGTGGGGGGGGGCGGTTGCAATTACGGCCCAGCGCAGCAACTGTGCTGTACGGTCGGTTGGGCTCGAAGTATGCAAAATTGCACTGGGCTTCGCACCACCGGCTAATGTGATGGCTGTTGCTTCTGAGAAGTATGCAGTTTTCTGGAACTCCTGCGTCATGAGATCGAAGCCGCGCGGCCGCACAACTTCGTAGAGTACGGCCGATGGCCATGACCTTGTCGCCTCCGGCCACACCAGTCCGATCGTGTCGAAGCCGACTGCCGGTGACGCCAGCTCTGCGTCGCAGGACGCACCGGCTACATCGCCGACAGCCGCTCCGACATCGAGGCCATCCTGGGCGTGTACGAGCCGTCCGGGTCCGAGCAGCGCCACTTCGTCGACAACATGCAGCGGCTGTTCTACGGGTTCGTGCGCACGGGCCGCCTGCCACGCGACGAGTCGGCCGCCAGCAAGGTGTACGTCATCGACGACGGCATCGGCACCGTCACCGGCCGGCGCAGCTGCGACTTGTGGTCCGGCAGCGGACTCTATCCTCAGTACGCCCGCCGAGACTGACCTGCGCCGCCAGTGCGGCGGCTGATATCGGATGTGCCACAGTGAGCGATCGACTGACATAACTTGATATGTAGGTCAAAACTGATCTTTAGTTCCGGTACAATTGTGGAGACTGATCCGCACCTACCGCGGCACATCTCTACCTGCAGTACGGGTGTTGCGACTGACCAGGCTTCAGGGCATATTCCACCACCGCCGGCGAGTACCTAGGCTATTTACAAGGGCACACATAACTAGCATTCCATTTGTGAATGTTTGGATTCACCAGCTCCACGTCTTGTCGATTCACGGCATGGCTGCGCGCCACTCGATGTGTCCGATCAGAGAAGCTTATTTTACTGAACATTTTATCACCACACTGCTAGATGTGGTCATCTCCTGCGAACTGCTTTGCATGTTGTTCATCAGTATGTGGGCAGACACTTTTTTGTACAAAAACCGCTTATGTCATGGATATGCACTTGGGCTTACTCATGAAATGATTGCCTTGGCAACACCGTTTACAGGTGCTAGCCTAGTGCAGCGTGTTTGTACTTTACGTCCGCTTTGTCGTTTAGGAAACTGACGCCAACTATGAAGGTTAGCAGCGTTCGTCTCCGTGCGCGCACCGCTCCCCGGTGGCCTGTCAGTGTGAGGAGCATTGCGGCGAATTAGTCATTGCTACAAGCCTCCCACCAACAGTACCGACAGCAGCACGCGCCGGTGTGACCGGAAACTCTCACGTGCGCGTAGTGCCTAGCGTGAATGGCGGCTAACATGGTAATTCAGCGATCTGACTGATACCATGGTACCTGTGAGCGGATTTGATGCATGACGTCACTGTAACTCTGTGAGTTGAGTCATTGGACGGATGCCACGGCAACTGCGAGTGAACAGAGACCATGACAACTCAGCGGGCGTCTGGCTGCCGCAGTAAGCCAATAAATAGATCTTTTCTAGGAAATATCGAACCGTTGGCTATATGCACACGGGCTGAAACTTCCCAGGCGTCCAATGTGAGGACGCGCGACAACAGCGTCTGTGGCAGTGACCTTCGCGTTGGCTGTGATTTAGCGGTTACCAAATTAAACACCACCACACCAACCACAGTACGACGATGGCGTGGAAAACCCAAGTGTTAGTACATTTTTATTGTGAGACAGGCATTACCACACCCATTTAGTGTTTGTCATACACACAACATTAGCACCATTTCGAAGTCCAAAAATATGGCCACACTGCTTGACTACCCGACCCAATGAACAGCCGCATTTTGGCGAAGCGCGGTTTGCACTCAAGCAGAGAAATCGAAACCTTACAGGGTGAACTGTGACACCTGTCCTATCCTGCGGCACCATGGTAGCTCGCTGGAATGCAAACCGATAATCGCGACAAGTATAGTCTGCTCGAGATTCAAGATCTTATGTACGCAAAAGGAACACGTCCCTATTTCCAATAAAGACAAAGGCTTCTCAGCCTGATTGTTGGTAAAAGTCCAGCGCGTGGCGCATGTTCGCTGTGGTCGGGGTTCTTTCAGCGGGCTAAGGTCAATCACCACCACCTACTCAACCAGCGTCCAGCCAAGAGGAATCCTATGTCACAACGCCACTCATTCTGAACTGGCTCACGTAAAACGCCCTCAGCGGCATAATATAACTGTTACGACTAGGTGCAGAAAATATCCTTAGACTTCAGCAGGCAGTGTAGATCTCTCGCCGCCCTGGCAGAGAAGACCAGTCGCTCGACACCGGCAGCGGCGTTGACGTCAGCAGAACGCCGAGTTACGATCGCAGCGTGACGTTAACGTTGCCGGCGCTCTGGCGGCGGCGGGTCTGCAGCGCACCTCCGTGGGCGGGATGCCGCAGCAACAGCCGCTCGCAGGGGAACGGTGGCCTGACTGCGCCACGCAGGGCGGAGGCCTTGGCGAGGCTCCGTCCATCCCGACACGAACCGTCCGTAAGGCAACAACACACCACACATCTGATCCGGGCAGCGGACCGGCCGGGTCAGTCCAGGCAGCGGATCAGTCACGATCCACGAGCAGAAGTGACTCGACGGGACCCTGGTGGATCGGCGCACCCCCCCCCCCCCCAGGAGCTGTCAGCCGGGTTGGTGAGCGCTCGCTATGCACCACACCACATCCGGCAGAACCGAACTACACGGATATAGAATATAAATATTGGACACATTGGTAGCAGAGTGAATATTCACCAGACTTGCCACCAACTGCTCGCCTGGACCGTCGGCTACAATACAATTGTTAACCCTTGGATGCAGTTAGTCCAAAGACAAATACTACAACACTAAGACAACACTTTGGTTACCGCGAACTGTTTTGCGTCTTCACGAACACCATTAGGCTTAATCAGTTAGCCTAGCACATCATCTAAAGCGAGACTACCACTATATCAAACTTGGAGAATTGCCACTTGCAAAGTTGCAAGCAAGTGCCGCAGTGTTGAAGCTTTTCATCAAAGCGCACAGGCGCATGCGAGAGCACAGGACATTTTCCCACCGTTGGGAGCACCCACAATGATGAGACGAACATCAGGAGACATTTGGATGATCGGAAGGCACGGCCGTCGCGGGCTGCAATACCGCAGAACGTCCCAGGAAGCTCTGACGTCGACGGCACCATACAGCGGGCGACACATCACTTGTCGACCATCTTCTCCAAGATGGGCACGATCTGGTCGAAGTTGGGCCGCTTCTTCGGGTCTTCGTTCATGCAGATGCTGATGATGCGCGAGATGTGTGTAGAGATGCCGGGGGGTGTGACCAGCCGCAGGCCTTCTGTGGCGATCTTCATGCCTGTGGCACGGTGCGGGTGGTTGTTACCAGCTGGACTGAGACACGCTGCCCGGAAGAGGAGTGACTGGTCCGCCACACGCCGAGGTGCGCGAGCATCGAGATCCATACCGGGCCAACAGGGACACTGTCGACGGACGTTGACCCCAGCTAAACTAAATCATCCATATTAATAACAGTCTCGCCAATGTTGCTACATTCTCCTTTTGGGCAGTGCGCTACCCCACACATACCTGTCTTCGTGGGCGATTACCTTGACCAAAACGAGCCTATGGGAGAGTGCTGTGTCCAGACACTGACATACCTCCCTCGCGACTACTCCGTGCCAGCACTGACCTATCCCCACGACGAGTACCATGCCACGAGACTGGCCTATGCCCAATAATTACTCTGTTCCAACTCTGACCCGTCTCCGTGGGCGGGCACCGTGTCCCAACACTGACCGATCTCCATGGGTGAGTACTCCGCGAACGGCACGTCTCTGGTGGCCATCTCCCACAGCAGCACGGCGAAGCTCCACATCTCGGCGGCATGTCGGTTGATTTGAGATGGGTTCTTCAGCAGGGCTGTCGGACACCGGCACATGGCACACATACGCAGGCACGTCATGTGGATACTGACGTCAGGCACGCCGGAGGCGGAGATGAGCAATCCGGACACATCAAGCATGGCTAAGGATATCAGGCACGTCGGATGCGGACAAGGGCACGTCCGACGCGGACACATGCACGCCGGATGCGGACACGGGCACGTCGGACACATACAGAATGGCTAATGATGCCAGATACGTCAGACAAGGCAGCATTCACTCAAGCACCGATGACGGCAGTCAGACACCTAGAATCAGGGTTAAAATAATGTTTTTTTCGTTAGGTGTGAGATGTCGAAACGAGCACAGTAGGATGTCGAAATTTGCCATGGAATTAGTGTCATTTAAAATGATTTTGATGTATTTTAGACTAAAATTTGAGCCAAGGTGTAGGTACTTATGACTACCTTCATCATTTGCTTGATTCATAATTTAAGAACTAATTCCGGATAGGGAGAATAATACATATGCTATAAACTGGCATTATATGCCATATCACAGTTTAGGCGATCCCTTTACCTAAAATTGAGTTGCGAAATGTTCGTGTATCACCATTCCTTATCGAGAGCATGCACATGATACTTATAAACTAGATACTGTTAGAAAGGAGATATGAAGACTTCATAAGCACGCATCAAGGAGCAGGATGTCGATACTTCTTGGAGAAGGATGTCCATTGAGCGTTCAGAAAGTGGTATATTTCACCCTATTTCACGAATAATTTATCACTACCTAGAATGCATCACCAGATCACATGCCACCACATAGACACAGACACAGACGCTATCATTTGGGCAGCTTCCAACGGGATTCGAGTGAAAAGGGATGAACGATGACGAGGACGATATATGTGAGACATAAATGGCACATACTGTGACATCTACTGTGACATAATTCCTACACGTTTGAATTCAGCCAGACGTTAATGAGTCCAAAGCAAACGAGATGCTCTACACTCCAGCGATATCATAAATACGGTGCGCGTCGAACAGACATCAATACTGAAACTGGGATGGTTCTGGGCCGACGAAGGCAGCATCGGTGGGATAAAAACGCGGCACAGTCGCGTGATCTCCCTGGTACGTGGCCGACCCTTGGAACCCACCACTCAGATGAAGCTCCAAGATCCGTCTTCGGGACTCACCTTCTGGTGAATACCACTGCGGGTGGTATATCTTGCCCTTGTTCTGGAAGCTGAACTCTGCGTCGGCCATGTTCAAGCGAGCAGTCATATCCTCGTCGATCTGAGGCACAGCCCGCCACCACAAATTAACCATTCTTCATTGCTCACGAAGATTAAGAACCAAACGCATCACAGTTATAAACACCACAAACATAGATACTAAGTGCATACTTAGGATTCTTCTTACAAAAGTCGGAAAACAAGAGATGAGAATACAGCGGTGAACAAATGCACTCACATGTTTCCAATACGAACGTATTTAACTGAAAAGTGAACACAGGCAAAGCAGGTTCACCCAGGGAGAAATGATAAATTTTTATATTTACAACACATCGCATCTCAGGAAGAAGTGCAATGACAGTCACGCGGATTCTCATTATTCACAATTAGGTGCAAAGATATATTGCAACATCCAAGCGTAGGCGTAGCTTGCCGATCATATCCTTCTTAGTTAAAGCATCATATGCGCCTTAGTTACATCTGTTCATGTCCAAACTGAAATGGTGAGGTACTGATAATATCGACCGATGGATTGGATATATCACCATTGGAGACTGCATCTCCAATCTTACCACTTGAAATCATCGACATACCGTTCGACTTACAGCAGGGCATATCTTGACGCCTTTACCTAAGGTACATGGAATATCAAGTTAACTCATTGACATTCCATGATACCTATTCCCACGTGGAAATGTCTGGTAGATAAGACTTATGGCATAGGTTAGCAAGATGTGAACATCTGTCTAAGTGCCCCGACGAATTATTTGGAAACTTGAACCAAAACATCCCTATATCTTCAGCGTCAATCCGAATTCCACACCACGGACCTTGAGCGGACACCGCTCTAGACGCATAAACTGCCAGTCAGCATATACCAGCTCGCATCAGATTTTCATGGGACATTTCAGTTTTCGCCGTAACTATCGGAGCCAGGCCGTGCAGTGGAAAGTCAGACGTTGTGGCCAATAGGCCGACTGGGACCCGAGCTACCTCCAATCCTCCCCGCAACCAATGTCGCTGCTGGCCCATGACGACCAACACCAGCCACCTTCTCCCACAGTGACCGGTGTCACTCACCCTCACGTCTCCCGACAGTGGCCAGTGTCGCTCAACATCACATTTCGCGATTGTGGCTGGTGTTGCTCACCATCACATTTCGCGATTGTGACCGGTGTCGCTCACCACCACATCTCCCGACAGTGACCGAGGTCGCTCACCACCACATCTCCCGACAGTGACCGGTGTCGCTCACCAGTGACACCATCTCCCGACAGTGGCCGGTGTTGCTCACCAGTGACACCATCTCCCGACAGTGACCGGTGTCGCTCACCACCACATCTCCCGACAATGACCGGTGTCGCTCACCACCACATCTCCCGACAGTGGCCGGTGTCGCTCACCACCACATCTCCCGACAATGACCGGTGTCGCTCACCACCACATCTCCCGACAATGACCGGTGTCGCTCACCACCACATCTCCCGACAGTGGCCGGTGTCGCTCACCTGCACCATCTCCCGACAGTGACCGGTGTCGCTCACCACCACATCTCCCGACAATGACCGGTGTCGCTCACCACCACATCTCCCGACAATGACCGGTGTCGCTCACCACCACACCTCCCGACAATGACCGGTGTCGCTCACCACCACACCTCCCGACAGTGGCCGGTGTCGCTCACCACCACACCTCCCGACAATGACCGGTGTCGCTCACCACCACATCTCCCGACAGTGGCCGGTGTCGCTCACCACCACACCTCCCGACAATGACCGGTGTCGCTCACCACCACACCTCCCGACAGTGGCCGGTGTCGCTCACCACCACATCTCCCGACAGTGGCCGGTGTCGCTCACCACCACATCTCCCGACAATGACCGGTGTCGCTCACCACCACATCTCCCGACAATGACCGGTGTCGCTCACCTACCACATCTCCCGACAATGACCGGTGTCGCTCACTACCACATCTCCCGACAGTGGCCGGTGTCGCTCACCACCACACCTCCCGACAATGACCGGTGTCGCTCACCACCACATCTCCCGACAGTGGCCGGTGTCGCTCACCACACCTCCCGACAATGACCGGTGTCGCTCACCACCACACCTCCCGACAATGACCGGTGTCGCTCACCACCACACCTCCCGACAATGACCGGTGTCGCTCACCACCACACCTCCCGACAATGACCGGTGTCGCTCACCACCACATCTCCCGACAGTGGCCGGTGTCGCTCACCACCACACCTCCCGACAATGACCGGTGTCGCTCACCACCACATCTCCCGACAGTGGCCGGTGTCGCTCACCACACCTCCCGACAATGACCGGTGTCGCTCACCACCACATCTCCCGACAATGACCGGTGTCGCTCACCACCACATCTCCCGACAATGACCGGTGTCGCTCACCACCACATCTCCCGACATTGGCCGGTGTCGCTCACCACCACACCTCCCGACAATGACCGGTGTCGCTCACCACCACATCTCCCGACAGTGGCCGGTGTCGCTCACCACCACCTCCCGACAATGACCGGTGTCGCTCACCACCACACCTCCCGACAATGACCGGTGTCGCTCACCACCACATCTCCCGACAGTGGCCGGTGTCGCTCACCACCACATCTCCCGACAATGACCGGTGTCGCTCACCACCACACCTCCCGACAATGACCGGTGTCGCTCACCACCACATCTCCCGACAGTGGCCGGTGTCGCTCACCACCACATCTCCCGACAGTGGCCGGTGTCGCTCACCACCACATCTCCCGACAATGACCGGTGTCGCTCACCACCACATCTCCCGACAATGACCGGTGTCGCTCACCACCACATCTCCCGACAGTGGCCGGTGTCGCTCACCACCACACCTCCCGACAATGACCGGTGTCGCTCACCACCACACCTCCCGACAATGACCGGTGTCGCTCACCATCACGTGACGGCTGCTCAGGTGGAAGTCCGGCACGTTGCGCTCGAGTCGGTGCAGGAAGCACATGCCGCGCGCCACGTCCAGCGCGAAGCGCAGCGCCTGCGACGTGTCGACCACGATGTCGGCGCGCTGGTGCAGCACGTCGTACAGACTGCCGTGCGGCATGTGCTGGCTCACCACCACCAGACTGGGCGGCGAGTTGGAGCAGCCCAGCACCGGCTGGATGTTGGGGTGCGAGAAGATCCTGCCCGCCCGCCAAAATCTGTTACACGTGGTCGCCCCAGTCGCGCACTCAACATGCCAACGATGGACACAAACAGGCGCAAACGTTACACATACACAGGTCCATCCAACTACGCACGAACAATCACACAAACAAACGGTCGACCCAACTGCACACACACATTCATAGAAACAGCTTGCCTAACCACACACATATATCAGTCACACACACACACACACACGATAGGCGCCGCCCCGACTGACCTGAGGCGTGGGAACTCATCGTTGAAGTCTCTACTGATGCGCGCCGTACACTCGCGCAGCGACAAGATCTTGGCGCAGATGTCGTTGCCCTGCCACTTGCCGCGCCACGTTTCGCCGGTGGCCGAGGTGGCCATTTTCACGTGCAGGTTCAGGTCGTTGATGGCGATTCCCTTGTGCCGGGACAGTGTAGCGTCGCCTGTCGAGGTCAGTCGGGGTCAATGGGAACCGATTACACCACCCAGCGGCTCTGTCCACGTGTCGCCAACACACTGGACCATACCAGCTCTGATGGCCGAACTGTTGGGTAGTGCAGTCGCCACAACATGCTGGAGTTTTGGTTGTTGAAATTACAGAACAGATGAGCTAAGCAGGGAAACACATAACCTAAGCTCACGGAACACCTCGTCTAAGCTTCAACGGGCCGCGATGGTAGCGTGGATGGAAGAGTGATCGTAACGCATGGGTATGCAGCTGGCTCTTGTTCCAGCATACACATAACCGCATGCGACTCTTGGTAGGTCTGGAGAGGTTAGTCGATGTTGCTGTGAACTGCGCTCTCTTACGTCAGTCGGCCGAGGTAAACATACGAGGAAAACAGCACAGGCTTCACGAGAAAATTCACATCAACTTGAGTCGGAAGGGAGTTCCGTAAGGACTCGCACTGAAGTTCACTCACCCCAACTCACATACCGTGCACCCCACACTGAAAGCTGGTGACACTCCTCCAGGCTAGTCCTGTCTATGTTCCAGACTGCGTTTGTTCCCAAAGTTTACCGAGGTCTTCTTCATACCAGCTAGAAAATGCACTGCACCAACGAGAGGCTGCAATGCCACGGAAACGTAGTCATAGTCTGCATGGCGGCATCCCACGACATGCTGCTGAGCGTCGTCCCGGTTAGAAAAAGAAAGCGATGTTATGGTCTGAAACACTGCTGTTGTTCCATCGCGATTAAATACGGTGTCTAGTTCGCCGATCTCCATGAAAAACGTGTTTTTTTCCAATTGAAAGAACAACGTTTACATCACATGCCAATTCATGTTTCATGGCAATCGTAGTCAGCAGAGAAAACCCTTCGAGTACAGGGAGCAATGCCTTAGTCTGGCCTGCCGCCTTCGTTGCGAGTCACATCCGATCAAAGGAACATTTGAATCCAAACACGGCTCTAACGAAGTGTTGCATTCACTGAAACATGAATTAGAGCGCCGATCACGCAAGCCAGCATATAACTGATGCTCTCTGGTATTGAACAGCACGCCTTCAGAACAGCACTGATCGCGCACCGACTACAGGCCCCCGCCCCCAACCAGCCGTGCTCCTGTGTTCACGACTGTGGGTCTCCGTCCCCAACCAGCTGTATTCCTGTACTCACGACTGCGGGTCTTCATGCCCAGCCAGCTCTGATCCTTGTACTCGATGCGGCGCAGCTCTTGACCAGTCTGCACGGCCAGCTCGTGCAAACGAGTAGCCATCGCGCCCTTGCAGCAGTCGAGCGGCATTTTGCCTGCGATAACACGCAGCCGAAGTCACACACCCAGCCGGCCCTCAATCGAGCTTCGCAGATGTTCGGCCGGTCTCCGCAGCCACTCAGCTAGGATCATATCCTCAACCATTACTAGGATTGGAAACAAGGTCTTGCCCTGCCTTTCATCATTCATAACGTTATTCTCTCTAGGAAATTATTCGCTCCTTTTGTCAAGAAAAGATGAACAGAGTTGCTTCAAAATGACTGCAAGCACATTGCTGTTTGATAAACGTGACCAAAACCGAGTGAAATTGGCCAACAAATGTTATGTTGGAAAGATAAAATTATCCTCCACAGTCTGGAATGCTCAAGTTGCTTTCCTCTCCAAATCCAGCATTCCCAAACATCAATCGAACCCTGTGCCATTACTCAACTGAAACAGCACTCCGCACACACGTCACCGACCCATTCCTTCGAGTAGCAAGGCCATTGAGATCTCGGAGCGTGTATCTTTGGATACACGCTTGACAAACAAATTGCGACCGACGCGCTTATCATAATAATCGATCAGGTAGAATCGACTCCAGGCGACAGTGACAGCCGCAGATTGGAAATAGGTGCAATTGCCAAAGTCGGGCCAAGTCTCACATTCAACCAAATGGCACGGTGAAACGCAATGCCGTGCCGGCACCGCAACCACAACGTACAAGTTGGCAGCCTGCTGGCAATGGGCTGTCAGCTGGATGGCAGGGTGGCAGTAAGCTGAACTGCACCACCAATTGAACAGACCACAAGCCAACTGTGATTTGGTCCGAGAAGAGATGTTGGTTCTTGGTACGTTCTCCACATACTAAAGTGCACCAATACCATTTTAAATGGATAATCTCACACGATTTTAAGTGATTCTGTGAATGCTACCACAAAAGCAAGCTACAACTAAGGTCCTCCCGCCTTTCGACGCCCGACCATACGCTAGGCCCCCTCACTCAGGAGGTTAACTACTAGAGGAACCACCGGATAAATCATCAGACTACACGGGCTATCCACCAGGCTACCGAACAATGCAACTACTATGCTGCCCCACAGCCTACCAGAGGGCAACCACCGGGACTTCCGCAAGCAGGCTTATAAATATTGTCTGTTCCTGGATGTGTAATTGTTGTCCAGGATCGAGGGATAAATCCCCCCCCCCTTCCATTTCCTCGCTGGAAGTTTCAATGGAGCTGCTTGACAATGAGTGTTAGCCTACTGCTTGTTGATAAAATGTCCAAAAGTCACTGGAAAGTACGGAAGAGAATCCAAGAGAAATAAAATTGTCCTGTTCACATTCGATGACCTGTTTTTTTTGCTCCCCACATTCGATAACCTAAGTATTCTCCTCCTTTTCACATTCCGGATTCAAAAATGTAAACCCAACGGTATGCCCCGACTCTGTCCAGCCAGACTAGCCAACATGACAGTCAGTCGGCCAGCGGCCGGCCCGTACCGTGCCGGTTGGCGATGGTGACCAGTGCACCGGCGTGGATCAGGTCGTCGGCCACGCCCTGGTAGCTCCAGAAGCAGGCGTAGTGTAGCGGGGTGTTGCCGTGCTCGTTGGTAAGGTTGACGTCAGCCTTACTGCGCAGCAACTGTCGGAAACGGTCTACAACTCAACACAGACACACCGGTCTGAGGTCAGTACCGACTCTCCCAGTCTCTGGCTCATCACGGACTCCTCGAATATCGGTGTCCTTGAACTACAAAATTGACGTGAAAACAAACACCAAGCATATAGTTGCTTTTACCCCTTGCAGACAAAGTTTGAGTCCCTGAATTGTCTTTGATATACCTAAGCAACATTAAGCTATGTTAGCAACATTCAACTATATTTGGTTCAGCAAGCAACATTAAACTATATTGAACTATAGTGACTACGCCTGCTCATCATTCCGGGCACGTGCGTCATCGTAATATTACCCGCATTTGCAGTATTCACATATCAGCATCATACTTCACCTGCCATGTTCCCCAATTGCTTCGGTGTCATTACGGGTTTTGATATCTTCGGCTGCTACCCTCCACTAAGCGAAACACAGCTTTCAGGATATCGCCAGTCCACAGCTCAACACAGCTTCCACGAGTTTGCAGTTCCATACAAACTCTTCAAGTTTACAGCTGAACACGGACACCACGGATTTACAGCTCATCAGACTCCAGCGGGTGCTCACAGCAGGAAACTCGAGTGGTGGGGTTTCCGTGGGTTCCCATGCCTACCTTTAGTGGTGGGTTGGGAGGCAGGCAGGGAGAATGGAGTGTAGTGTCAGACTTTCTGCCCCTCCACAGGTAATTTTGAGAGAATCAGATTATATGAGAGTCAGAGCGAGGCTGGGACCGGCGCCCGGGTAGGGGTGCCTGGCTTCCTTGGAACAAGTCTGCTCCCAGACTCGTCCTAGCTCCTCTCCTGGCGAGTTTGCGAACGCCACTTTAAAGACATCGGGTGGTGGGAGACTTACGGTTCGCAGAAGGTCGGGTAAGTTCCGAGTAAAATATTTTATTTTGGTTTTCAACGATGTTCACATACACTACAGAAAGACAAGAGTGAAGGTGTCGCTACAGACCACACCAGCCACACAGTGCACATGGAGTTCGCCAGCACTACAACTGGCCTGGGAGGGTCCTACTATCTGGACTGTGGGGTGGTAAGGATATCACCAACTTTACCGTAAGTGAGAGAACCTGACAAGCTAAATGATGGGGCAGATGACCCCATTAAGCGTTCGGCTGGCGAAACATAACAGGCCGCTGCACAGTGGGCACGATATTCTCACCAGGCTGCTGCACAGTAGGCGAGAGGATCTCACCAGGCGGGCAGGAGGTGAGGTGTTTACAGAGCCGCCTTCCTCACGGTGTGCGGGAGGGTGTCACCAGCCTTTCACCCCGTGTGTGAGAGGCGCTCACCAGCTGGACGGTGGGCCGGTGGCCGTGCGCCGCCGCCAGGTGCAGTGGGGTGTCGTCTCCCATGTTGGTGGCGCCCACCCGAGCACCACGCTGTATCAGCATCTCCACAATCCCCGTGTGGCCGCCTTTTGCCGCCCAGTGCAGCGGACTGAATCCGTGGTCGTCCCTGACAACGCACAGCGACGGCAAGAGTATAGAGTGGTCCCGGAAACGCACGGAGTCAGCAATAATAGGGTCACCCGTGGCAACACACAGCGAATAGAAGAATCGAGTCGTCGCTGACAACGCACAGAGACGGCAAGAATAGAGTCGTTCTTGGCAGCGCACAGCGGCCGTGTCGGCATGTCAGTTAATGGTGTCGTAGTTTTGGGGCGCATCGACTGCATGGGTCATATGTCTTAATGGTGTCGTCATGTCAGTTATTAATGTCGGCATGCCAGTTGCTGATGTCGGCTGTAAGTTCATGATGTCGGCAGGTCGACCAAAAGCTATTTACTGTCAGTGTCCATCATGCACCCGTCAAAGATTCGTCCACAACCCGAGAACGCAGACAAACCTGAAAATGGTTGGATTTGTGCTCTGTAATCATGGATGTGGAGAGGAAATTTAGGTGCAATCGGAATATGGAGAGGATATACTCCTCAAACCTGGGACATCAAAATCTTGGCTTGCACTTTCCAGTAAATCTTGCGCACTTTATCATAGAGCAGTAAATTGTCAAACAGTACAACTTAGCTTACATGTGAGAAAAATGAGAGGATATTGTTCTGGAGGCCACGAATCAAGAAAAAGCGATTTTCCCACCGATAATCTGAATCAGCCAAACCCACATTTGTGTCAAAGGTAGGACATGGCGAAGTTGCACAGTGTTCTCATATTTAATTTGAATTAGGTGTCTAATGTAAGAAAATAATGTCAGTGATACAGGACAAAATGTAAGATAGGTACATAGACATACACTTTGGGACAGATCAAATGCTGAATCCTACCTAGAGCTGGTGCATTTGGTTGAAGGAGGGAACTATTTTCATGCGTGAATAAAACAAACATATGCAAACATTTTTCTTTGGATGCAATATCTATAGCTAAGACAAACTGGATGCTTCCTGCACAATCATATCCTCTAACATGCACAATTGATGAGTAGCTGGTATATGGATGTAGAAAATATGTCAGAAGCAATGCAAGAAAAAGCTGTGTTAGGTGTCTGTCTGCACCCAACTGAAGGAATTTGAGAACCTTGAAGTTGTATCAGCACATAACTTGAGGTAAACATGTGGGATGTATGACAGAGGAAAATTCAGCATGATGTACTCACCCCTCATTCATGTCATGCTCCGTATCATCCAGCCAGACACGAACATGGAAGGGATTGCCCTCCCTGACATATTGAAAAATGTCATCCATTTTGTGTTCCTGTAGTGCACAAATGCAGTGGTTAAATCATGTTCACGCCATTCGTGTGGGGAGGGCACTTCAGACCTGATAGCCTCTCGAAAAAAAATTACAAGAAAATGACTTACCAGAAGCTAAGCCAATATGTTTGTTCATCATCTGACCAGGGACTGGAAGAGCCCGCCTGTTTGCGCATCACCTGACCGGACCGGATATGATAATTCCCCTACCACTCCAGTTTTCTTTCGGCTACAGCCAAACCACCACTGGTGTCATGTTTGGACTGGATACATCGTGCATTTGGAAGAAAAACTACCACAGCTTCTGATGAAGCATGATGCTACAGATCATCTGAATGTGATGTCATGAAGACAATTATTTGCAACATTTAATTCATTTTTTTAACTTGATTGCAATGCTAGTTGATGTTATGCATCCGATGTAGCACAATGGGCATCAATTATAATATATTATATATATTATATATCTTATATATATGTATACATATATGTATATGTATATGTAGGTATATATATATATAAATAAATATATATATATATATATATATATACACAAATATATATATATACATATATATATATATATATATATGTATATATATATATATGTATATATATATATATATATATATATATATATATATATATATATATATATATATATATATATATATATATATATATATATATATATATATTATGTATATAACAACAGATTGGGTAAGGTTCTGTTTTTAAGTTTGAAAAGAAACAATGTTGATACATTTTTTAATTTTCTTCCCTTTTTTCACTTCGTACATGGGGGTTTGGCTAGGTTAGGTTAAGTTATGTTGCATTTTTATTATTTTTTAGCAACATTTGCTGTGCTATGTTAACCATTCAAAGCCTCTTTTTGGTGTTGTTTTGTTTTCAAGCTGAAAAGTAAGCTATTGCAGAGGAAATAAGTGGTTGCATCATGTTAACCATGCTCAAACATTGCATTTGAAAATAAATTATTATAGTTAAATAATCACCTTAAAGCACAAATGTACCTAACATTTGATGCTATGAAACCTAAACCTAAAAGTGTTGCATGGCATAAAACATATACCTATGGATGTTGGATGGTGCAAAGCCTACAGTAATCTACCATTATTGCTTAGTCTGTTTGTTTGTAATTATTTAGTTTATTGCAGGTTACTTGTATTGTATTGCATTGTAGTTTAGGGGTGCATCCACTGTATAGGTCATATAGCTATTGCAGGTCACCATAGCCACTAAAACATCACGCTGTGTGCTCACTGGCCCAGTGCCAGCTGTGTGTGTGTGTGTGTGTGTGTGTGTGTGTTAGTTAGTTAGTTATTTGGGCTTTAGGGCGCTTCAACCAATTTTGATCATTCGCGCCCTGTGTGTGTGTGTGTGTGTGTGTGTGTGTGTGTGATGAATATATATTTATATATATATATATATATATATATATATATATATATATATATATATATATATATATATATATATATATATATATATACATATATATATATATATATATATATATATATATATATAATGCAACATAACTTAACCTAACCTAGCCAAACCCCCCATGTAAGAAGCAAATAGTTAAAAAGTAAAAAGGAAATAGAAAATGCATCAACATTGTTGCTTTTCAAACATAAAAACTGAACCTTACCCAACCTCTTGTTGAAGAAGAAAAGAAGAAAAGGAAGAAGAAAAGGAAAAATTCTTTTTGGAGGAATTTAAAAGCAATACAAATCTTTAAAATTGAAAAACCTAACCTGACCAAACCCAGCCAGTATAATTATGCTTTAAGGTATTAACCAGACAAGTTTTACACACATTGTACCATCATAAGGTGAACAAAGAAATTTTTCCTTGTTCCTTGTTTTTCCTTTTAAGTTGACAAATTCATATTTTTCTTCAGACATGGGGAGGGGGGGTCCAACAAGAAGGAAAATGTTTTTCTTCAAAAGCAGATAAGGCCAGCTTAGGTTAGGTTGGGTTAGGTTCAACTTTAAAAAGGTGTGCAAACGAATTGTTAATATTTCCCCCTCCAAAAACTAATCCTTTTGTCCCAAAAGGGAGGAAGTTAGGCTAGGTTAGGCTAGGTTTTGTTACATTTATATAATTTCTTTCATATTATTTTGCATGCTGCATTACCTTACTCCAAGCGCCTTTGTTAGTGTTATCTTGTGTTCAACTGAGAATTATGCATTTGCAGAGGAAATAAGCAAGCACATTATCATAATCATGTTCATAAATGTTGCATTGGAGAACAAAGTATTAAACAAAATCATTTGGGATTTATGGTGCATCAACCATGACTGAACATGACTGAAATAATTCATATGACACTTTAAAACACGAATTTACTGATTTGCTTACATCTCAAAACGTTTTCATGTCCTCAAAAAAATAAACAACAGTCACCAAAATAACATCAGAAAACAACAGAAAACTAACTTTTGACCAAAACATGGCCTAGGGCTCTTCTATATATTAACCTACATTAGGTTCAGCTATGTTACATTTTTAAAACATCATTTTCATGCTAAATTGCCCAACTCCAAACCCCTTTATTGTCGTTTTACCCACCAACTGAAAAGCATGCATTTGCATAGGAAACGAGTGGTCTACATTCATAAACATTGTAATGAAAACAGAAATTCTAGCAAATGAAAAATTACCTAACACCCAAATTTACCACCTAATTGCATGTTAGGTGGTAATTATCTGTTCGATTGGTCGCGGGTGGACTCGGTAAATCCTGTCGGTTGCGGGATTCGAACCCACAATCTTGCGATCAAGAGTCCGACGCTCTACCAACTACGCTACCGCGGCCACGCTCAATGGAGGTGAAATGTGTGTAGAACTTGCCTCATGAATATTGCAAAGTACAATAGCACCAAGTATTATTGGTGTTGGGTGTTCAGCAGCATACCAAAATTTGGCATACCCCTTCCCACATCAATTTGACATGTGTGCAAATTTTGAGGTCAGACCATCTACAGTCGCCAAGTGATTCAAGGTCAAGTGAGGTCACCTCCAAAAAGTTGAACCAGTCATAACGCATTAACAGATAAAGATATTTGAATGATAATTTAGCATTTGCTTATCTTTAGGGTTGCAACAAAATGGACCAGAGGAATTGTCGATTTTTGCGTTTTTTTATGACATATTTGTGTTGAATACTTGCCCATTGGGGCCAAAATCAAAGATCCTGGCTAAAGTAGGCACTTTTTATGAGGGAATGTTGATTTAAAACAGCATCTCCCAGTGCACTCTATCCGTTAGAAGAATACAAATTCAAAAAATAATTAAAAAAAATTTATAAACTTTCCAAATAAAGAAAAGATTTTGGGTGAAAAACATTTGGTGCTATGGTCGATTTCACCTTCCTTTTCTGATTCTAAGTAACCTTTTTTTTTTAAATCTACCCCAAAATGAACTCCCAGAAACAACCATGACATCAGTTGTGACCCCATAGAATTCCCCAATGATGTCACTTTTTTAGGGGAGACAATTTCGTGGGTGGTTTCGGGCCCTACTCGTCAAGCGTTTTCTGATGACACCACTTTTGGTTTTGTGCAATGCTTAGTTTGGATATTACAGGGGCTTATGATGATTCCCCCCCCCCTCCCAAGACTGGGTATGAGGATCTGACTAGGAAGACAGGGTGAGTTCCATTCCAGTGAGGATGCATTGGAGAGTGAGGATGCATTCCAATGTAACTGGAGGGGCACCTTCTGCCAAAAATATGAAGGTGGGGTCTACCAGAGCTTCCTGGAGGGGTGCTCAGCTGAGAAGTGAAGCAATGGGGGAGGGAACATACACTCAGGCATTCTGGAGTGGTTTCCATTGATGTGCATTGGGGGCACATGTATACTGTACCTGTTCCTCATGGTTGCACCCCCTCAATCTACTTTGCACATATTTATTCCCACCCAGCATACCTACTTCAGTGCACACCCCCTCCCCTGCTAAACTGATTTTCGGCCGAAGGCACCTCTTCATGTATTTTGCAGGGGGCACCTCTTCATGTATTTTGCAGGGGGCACCTCCTAAGAAATGGTGCCCCAAGACAAATACCCCTCCCCATGACAATTCCTGGATCCAAAACTGATTAGGATATAGGATGCAGACACAGTGCACATATGCTGTCAACTATGAACATTCCCAGGATTACTTCGCTAGCATTTATCAGCTATCAGGTATCAGATATCAGGGTCTTAATTTCATGGGGTACACATGCTGAATACCACACAAAGCTGGCAAAACTATGATACAAGTTAGACATCTCAAAAACACAATTACAATATTTTACCAGGGTGTTTCAACATTTCTATCTTTTCATCATGAACCCAGCATCATTTTTAAAATGCAGCTGTAAAACTACCTAGTGTCCCATGCAGCCAAACAATGGATGATATGTGCCTGGATTGGAAACTCCACGTCAGAGCCTTTGATCTGCACGTATCAGCGGCACCAACCTGCCACCTAGTGGAGGGTAAGTAAAAACACGGAAACTCTGTCAGTTTTAGGCTGTGCGCCTATGGGAGTTTTGGGTATGCATTTCATATTGGAATTTTGTTCAATTGATTCAGCCACCCCAGGAGGATTGCATCTGCCTTTCATGATACAGAATTGATCAAGGAACCTTAATTCTTCTTATTGATTTATTGCGCTCAGTTCCGAAGTTGTCGTGATGCGAAGTGAATGCATCGGTGAGAGGGTGCCCATTTTGCCGAAAAGGTTGGCCCACCAATGTTGATTTCTTAACAGGATTGGAGGGGGCAAAGTACATGATGGCAATAGCCATACTAAACTTAATATGGGGGTCACATTCCATAGGCTCACATGTTAGAAGTTGAAATTATTGCAGGTAGGGAGAAGCAAGCATTGAGGGGGAAGTTTCACCATCAAAGATAAGAATCAGTGGTTCTGCTTTCGCCCCCACCATCCTTGCTCTCTAGATTTGTGGCTGATATTTTCCAGTGGAGTGGTTTACACAAAATAATGGGAGAGTGCAGACTTCGGCATACCCACCAATCTGCAGATGATTGAGCAGAAGTTCCATGGAGGGTACAAGCCCCCTCCCCCTGCACCATACCACTGACAAATCTATGATTTTGCCAAGGAAGCATCATTTCTCCAGAGGGGCGGCTCTTGGTCCAGAACATTTGGATGGGGTACACTCTGATCTCCTAGAGGGGCACCATTTGTTTTTGTCTGAGGAGTGCCTTTCGCCTAAAAATTCGCTGCGTGCGTTCAGACTCCCAGAGGACTGCCATGCCCAGGCCGAGGAGCGAGTTGTGCTGAGAAATTTGAGGAAGAGGGTACACTGGAACCTCCAAGGGAGGCATCCTTCGTGTCATAAGGGGTGCCACTTTTGCTTCATCCCTCTTGGATCAGCCCTTGCAACATACTGGCAATGCCACTACCTCTCTCCAATTTGCTACCACTTGCCAGTCGTTCAACTCAGGGGTGTTGTTTTATATACCTGAGGGGGAACTACCACTTCAATATTTGCATAACCCACCTGCAATTATTTCAACTTCTAGGATGGGAGCCAATGGAATGTGCCCCCAATTCATTTTGGTCTGCCCATTGCCTTCATGTACTTTGCCCCATCCAATCATTTCAAGATCAAGATAAAGATCATCAAGATATCAACATCAGTGGGCCAACCCTTTGGGAGAGGTGGGCTCCCTCTCACAAATTTCTTCACTTTGCACCATGACAACTTCTGAATGGAGCATAATAAATAAATAAGGAAATAACGGTAAGGTTCCTTGATCAATTCTGTATCATGAAAGGCTGATGCAATCTTCCTGGGATGGCTGAATCAATTGGAAAAAATTACAATACGAAATGCGTACCCGGAACTCCCATAGGCGCACAGCCTAAAACTGGCAGTGTTTCCATGTTTTTACTTACCCTCAGCTGGGTGGGCCAATACGCAAACAGCTGTTGGTTTCCAATTCAGGCATACATGATCCATGGCCAAATTGCAAGGCATGGCACCCTGCCAAGATCAGATCAAGATCCTGTCAGTGCTGGGCAGGTGCTAATAGTGTGGCTGGTGCTATGATAGGTACCTGGTGTGGGTAGGGTGTTAAACCATAGATACTCTTTACACTGGTATTATTGCAGTTTAAGGAAACCATGAGACAAATTTAAATCATGCTTTACATCCATGAAGCAAACAAAGGTGTTACATTTGGTGAAGTAAGGGTTGGCTTTTGTTGCAGGTTAGAACAATTTGAAGAGAAAAAGTGTGGAAATTTTCACAGATTATATTATATTTGCTTCGAAAACATGTCAGGCTAGGTTGGGTTTTTTAATTTGAAGAATTTTGAGATAAAAATTGTTTGGACTTTCAATTTAAAAAAAAATGTTTTCTTCCAATAAAGATTAGGCTAGGTTAGGTTAGGATATGCTGCATTTTTTTTTGAACATTACTTTTTATGCTAGGTACCTAGGTATATTAGGTTCCCAACTCCAATCCCCTTTTTAGGTGTTATTTTACCTTCCAACTGAAAAGAATGCATTTGCAGAGGAAATAAGTGGTCACATCATGTTTAGCACATTCATGAACATTGCATTGGGAAGATAAATTCCAACAGATCAAAAATTACAAGTGTACAAAAAAAAATTACAAATCTAAAAATAAAAAAGAAGAAGATTTCTATCTCATGCTTTTTTGCATTTGGTTTGTGGATTTAATCCCTGTGGTGCAGATTTTTACCCTTCCTGTGCATTTCAGTGCATATTTTCCCAGCGTTTTTTTTATTTGTAGCAGTGGATTTGGCACCTTCCTTCAGGATGTGATTCTGATGAGA